>CAEFZX010010366.1:0-58128 GCA_903066825.1 Alfaro cultratus
CATGGCACTAAATTCAAAGGCATAACAACTTCTGTTCTTGACATCACTTGTTAAAATGTAATTCTGTTTACTCTGCAACACCTCCAGGTGCTGCAACCATCTTCTGATGTTATCTATTTCTCTCCTTTTGCACTATTTATTTCTTTATCTTTTATGTATATATGTATATTGTATACTGTATATTTTGCACCTCAACTCGAATTAAGCACAATCTCAATCTCGTTGTAATCTGTGGATGACAATGACAAATCTTATTTTATCAACTACAGCGCCACCTGGTGGCCGCATTCAGCAGCTTTTACTGTGTTAAAATAATATTTCCCACTTAACTACCGAGTTCCTTTAAATCTAAACTATAAACCCTCCTGTTATACTTACTTATGAACCATAATAAATAAAATATTGACAAACATTTTGATGTGTAACGACAGCGTTTGACAAAATGTAATGTTTACTGGTGGCATCATTCATGACGATTTTTATGATGTGAAGCACTTTGAACTGCTGAAATGTGCTACACAAATTAACTTGATTGAACATCTCAGATCAAACAAACTTTAACATTAAGAAAAGTTAATTAATCTTAAAGTCAATATACAGAAAAGCACAAAAAACTACTTTTCCATGAGATACATATGTAAAATTAGTATTTTTTTTTTTTATCAGAGTAAAGGTTACTCAAATAATTTCTATTATTCAAAATGTTTAAACCAGAAAAGTGTTCAGTACCAGTATTAGCAATAATTTTGCTGTTAATGAAAGCATTTATGCTCTTTATAAATGATCATGTTGTACAGAATGTGATGGGTTGCCAGTTGGGCTTTTTATGTATTTCAAGATGTGGCAACACGGCTCAGCAAATCCAACTCTGGCTACATAAAGTGAAGGTCTTTGAATGGCCTACTTAAAGTCTGGACCTTAAATAGACCGTTCATGCTAGAAAATACTCTACTTTGAATTAAATTAAACTATTTTGCATTTAGTGGCACTAAATGTCTCCACAGTTATATAAAGATGAACATCTTTAAAGATTAGTTTGATTTATCCGGCCTCATTTGTGATTTTAATTATTTCTCGGCCATGTTTAAAGCGGTTCTTCCGGGTGAGCCGTTACCCATCTTCTGGCCCAGGAACGTCAGGTTGTGGTAAACCTTCTCCGCGGCGGCCAGGTGAGCCAGCGCTGCCAGCAGGGAGCCCCAGATGGCACCGGAGCTCCGGCTGCTGTCCTTCTCCTTCTCCACGTAGTCCTTGGCCCGGTCGAAGGAGAACATCCCGAGCTGAGCGAAGAAGCTCTCCAGGATGGCTCTCTCCCGCGGGACGGGCCGCAGCTCCTCCACCTCCGCCATGGCTCCGGGCTGCTCGGTGTTCGCTAACAGGCTGAGATTTACACAAGAAAAGAGCGTAAATATTCATGTTAAATTAAGAAATGCGACTAATATGAGCTGGAAAAACTAATATGCTGTTTTAAGTGTTAGACTAGCTAACCGTTTATCGCTCCGACGCCATTTTGGCTAAACCGGATATAAACATTACGGAAAGCTAAGAGGGACAAACGAACTCCTGGGAAGAAAGCGATTGAACTTTGACGGTCTCTGATAAGAAACCTTTGACTCTCAAAGTTACCAGAGGTGAGTAGAGTATCCAAAAATTTTACTCAAATAAGAGTAAAAAGTATCCATCCAAGAAGCTGTTCAAGAGTGAAAAAAAGTTTGAAAAGGCGACTCAAGTACTGAGTAACTGATCAAAACACCAACAATTCAATATTTAAAAATTACATCATCAAACCAACCAAAACACAAAGTTATGACAGAGTATTGCCACGTTAAGAAAATTAAAATATATAATTATAAGAATAAAGTCATAATATTATGAGAATAAACTCACACAAAAATAAAGTTGAAATAATATGAGAATAAAGTTGTAGTATTATGAGAATAAATTAATAATGTTCTGACTTCATTCTCAAAAGACAAGTTAAACTTTACACTAGTAATGTTTTGACTTTATTCACATATGGTAATTTTACTTTATGTTTTTGTATTTTCTTACTGTGGCCCTGAAACTCCATCACACAAAATGATATAAGAAGCCAAAAGAAAACATTTTCCAAATCAATTTCTAAAAATAAAAAGAACACCACAGTAAAAATACTCCAAAAAGTCACTGAAATAAATAAACTAGTAACTATTAAACTCACAAACTCCGTGTTTCTGACTGTTAACATTCAGTCATTGGGATGATCTGAGCTAATAGGCGTTTTATTTTGTTTTACTTCATCCAACTACACAGAATGGACAGTTAAAGCTGTATTATTGCTCACTTTAAACTTTATTAGAATAGAATTTTTAAATAATTTATTAGTATAGAGCTACATAAGTGATTTATTAGGTCTACCCCACTCTCTGTCTGTGTCACACACAAATCTGTCCCCCTGGAAACATATGCTATGCATAAAGTTATACGTAGTACATTTTAAATGTACTACGTATAACTTTTCTCTCAGTCAGATATTTTCAAATGGATATCTTCTGAGTACATAACTGCAAACTGAAATTTATTCCCAACTCAAATATCTGGAAAAACAACAACAAGCTCATGAATCTGCTTCAAAGGATTAAAGACCTCACTGTTCTGTCTGCTGGTCTGACTTTATCTTTGATACAAAATCATTTTTCTATTCAGAGAATCCTGGTTTGTCCCACAGAAGTGGAACCAATGCATTGAAGTCCCTTCACTGTGATTGATTCAAATAATTTGAATCAGTTGTCTTTGCAAAGAGAAGCCCAGAAGATTCTGCTTGAGGCTCCACTGGAATGATTCCTGGAAATAAGAGACTTTGTGTCCTTTTATTCAGCAGTAAAAAAAATAAAGAGCTTCAATATGAGAGCTGCTGTTCATCAGTAGCTCTCATATTCCTGTCGGTTATTTAAATACGTGGAAAATGTATTTGGATATTTGGTTTTCCAAATATCCAAAAACTAAATATTTTTCTTCAGCAAAATATTTAGTTAGAAAATTAAATAATTAGCCATCAAGTTAAATATTTAGTTTCAAATTAATTATTTAGTTTGATCATTAGTGTGGATATAAAGATTTAGCTTGTGAACTAAATACTTTGCTTGTTAATAAGTATTTAGCTTTAACTAATACTCAATCATTATTTTGAAGCTAATTTTTTTGTGTGCCTTAGGTAACTATTTAGCAAGTTATGTAATTATTAAATTTGATAACTATATATTTAGATCTAAATATGTAGCTTGAATCTAAATAACATGTTGAAAATATGATGGAAAAATTAATCCACAGGCTAATTAACCCAAGTTATTGCTGTAATTATTGACAGTGTAACTTTACAAAAGGTAACTCCTATTAATCAGAAAGTGGTTTCTTGTTAAATTGGGTCAAATTTTGTTCATAGTTTATTCACAATTTAATGAGAGCAGGAATTTGTTTTCATTAAGGACCATGTTGGTTTGGATCACTTCTTTTCTCTCAATAAATAATTATTCAAAAATAGATTTTTGTGTTTACATATATTTGTCTGGAATTATAATTATTGAAAGTAGTAGTTACAGAACTTTGATTCTTTTTAGAAGTCCGATTAAAACCAAGCTTTCTCTGGAAAGCATGTGTTGTAATTAAAAATATGACCCACTTTTCTGCAAACTCTCCAGGATTTCCCTAAACTGCTGCGTGTAAATATCATTTTAATAACGTGGTTAGTGTTTCTTTTCTGAATCCTGTGGATGCTAATAAAACGTTCCCTGAATTTGGCTCCGGAGGGGGAGGATCTTCGCTCCATTTAAAAACAGTCAGCTGCTTAAAAAAAATCTCAAACCACATTTCCTCTCATCTCCATCAAATCAATCAATCAAGTTTTATTTGTATAGCACATTTCAGCAGCAAGGCATTTCAAAGTGCTTTACATCATATCAAAAAACAGAAAACACATCAACGCCTCTTTGCGCGGTAGGTCAAATCCCTCTGCAGTCATGTGATTCAGCATCATCTCAGCTCATTTATTAGCTTTTTAAAATATAACTGTCCTAAAGTGAAGCTTGCTACCAATTTAAAAATGCTCATTTGAAATTTCAAAGAGCAAAATAAACTCTGCCGTTATAAATACAATCTTTTTTAGTAAATTATGATGTGATTTTCCTTCTTGCTTATTTGTTTTAAGGTGGGTTTTGTTATTTTTATCAACTTTAATTTCTTTTCCATTCCTGTTTGAAACACCAGAGAGATTTCAGGTTGCTTTCTGTCCACCTGGTTTTAGTTTTCTATACAGATTTTTGATCTGGGATTCTGGCAGGTTCTGTTTGACACATTTATACCATTTCAGTTCATTTTTCCAAACTCATTTGGCTGATTTGTTTCTATAATAGGTGTTTCTTCTTACTTTTCAATGCTGTCTTTATTTGTGTTCCTTTTTAATGCGATGTACCTACAAAAAACACATCCAACCCTCCTGCTGAAATGCTAATCTTAATACTTGTATCTTTTTTTTTTTTTTTTTTGGCAAAATAATGTTTTTGGACATCCATATGCAGAATTTCTAATTAGAAACTAATTTCTTTGTTGTGGTGATATTTAGCTAAAATCTATCTGCCTCTATAAGTTTAGTTTTTCTCTGATATTTTACAAAACAATCAGTGTGTCTGGTTAGAAGTTTTAATCTACTCATAAGGAGCATCAATATTATATTAATTTTGGACTACTAAGTCAAAAATTGTTCCAACAAAATCACAACATAAATAATATTGAAAGAGAAGTTAACAGAATAACTCTGAATTGTGTTGTTATGTCGAGGCTTTTGTATTTGTTGAACCATCTAGGCCACCGTACGAATCAAAATCCAGAACAGTGGGAAAGTTCAAGAAGATCTTTCAGGACGGACTCGCCTTTCTGCCAACTTCCTGAAAAGAGCCAAACTTCCCATCACTACTCAGGATCTTTCTGAGACATTAGTACTTTAATCCTGGAGATGTTCATCAGGTGACAGAAGGCTGACTTTGTAACCGTCTTTATGTGACTCTGAAGGTTCAGGTCAGAGTTCATCACTACACCCAGATTTCAACATGACCTCTGGTACATCATTGACGTGAGATGTGTCATAATTCTACAATAGATGCGATAAATCTGGATGTAAACAATGGCTGAAAATTATAATAACGAACTGATGAAAGCAGTTTGAGTCAGTGAACGCATCACATCCCAGTCCAACCAGTCCTAGTCCAACCCCACATCCAAAATGGCTGTTTCTGTTAACTGGGCTTCCTTCATCTTGCTATGATTTTGTGACAATCCTGTCGGCTTCCATTGCTGAATAAACTTTAAAATCCCTCCACACACGGCGGCGGCCATATTAATGCCATAAATGGAGCACTGCTGTTTAACGTCTCGGTTGTTCTTCTGCGCATACTGGTCGCTTTGGGGTCATAAACCGTTCAGCCAGAAGTCTGACTGTGGCTGGGATTAACTAGAACAAAGAACCACGCAAAAAAAAAATCATAATAATGGAACTGAGCACCAAGATCTGCTGTGTGAGCTTATATGGAGCTAAATTGAGGCCATAAAGTTTGTTCAAAAGAAAAATAATTTTAATTGAAAAAATATTTTGAAACTGAAAAATGTCTGAAACTGAAAAAACTAAACCTTCAATCTGAAAAAGTATTTCTTTGTAGTTTTAATATTTTTATTATTTTCAAAGCTTTTTTTAAATTTAAAATTGTTCTTAATTTGAAATCTTATTTTCATTTTCCAAATCTTTTTTTCCATCACTTTCAAATCATGTCTTTCCAGTTTCAGACTTTTTTCCAGTTCTAAAAATATTTTTTCAGTTGCAAATATTTTTTTCCCAGTTTCAATTTTCTTTTCTTTTGAATAAACTTTATGTCCCCAATTTAGCTCCATAAACAGCTTCTGTCTGATCTGACCAACACACACAGTTCCTTTACAGTTCAGCATGACCCACAGAACACGATGATAAACTCACAGCGTTGTCATGGGAACAGGAAACGTCCAACCAGCTGTCGGCAGCTTCGTTTAAAGTCATCTGATTGGAGTATTTGTTTCCGCTGGGGATTTTTCTGGAGACAGAGAGCCGTTTGTGCTCTGCAGCTTTTCCTGCTGTTGGGATGCGATCCCATCACATGGGACACAGCAGAGAGAGATCTTCACCAACGAAGCTTTGAACTACGTGCCTCTAGAAACACATGAGAAAATGGTGAGCTTTACTTTGTCCTACCTGTGCTTTCAGTAGCTTTCTATAATATTGCTCAGGTCACAATGAGATTTTGCACTTTTGCTGCTTTAAACTCTTTCAAATGGATTCAATCTGGTTTTCCACCAAAATCTACAAAATGGAACCGTCGCCTATGTTTTATTACCTTTTAAAGTGACCTATTGTGCTTCATGAACAGGTTAGAATAAGCCTATGTTCATTACATCTGACTCTTTTTTGCACAAAATCTCTCAATTCAGAATGAAATGTTTTAGGAGAAAGTGGCTTCAGGATGGAAAGATGACAACAAAACACTTGGGTTGCTAGGTAACATGCTGGAACTCTCCTTGGGTTGCTAGGTAACAGGGCAGAACTCTCCTTGGGTTGCTAGGTAACATGGTGGTACTCTCCTTGGGTTGCTAGGTAACAGAGCAGTGCCTACTGATTTGTGACTTTACATTCCAGAGGCTTTTGAAATAGCTCATTTTCACTAACAAATTTACTTAAGTTTATTGGTCCTTGTGAGTTTTAAAAAAGAGGGTTTGGTGCTGAAACTAACCAGTTTAATAGGAATTTGCAGAGTTAGATGAACATGTGCACAAGGCTCTCACTCAGACAGCTAATTATGTCATTTAATGTGGAAAATACCATTAATAAATAGTTTATATACAATTTTTATGTTGTTTAAGGTCAACAGAAGCATTGCATGGTGATCTTAATGGAATTATAAACACTGGATTTAGATATTTGTTAAAATAAAATAGCCACTGTGGGGAAATAAAGCAGCAACTGTTTTATTTTATTAAAAAAATACATCCATGGAATACATGAAACTAACAAAGAGCTGCACTGAAATTAAAGACGAAGCGTAGTTATGGTTACTGTCGCTTTAAGAGTCAAGCTGTTGGCGGAAATGAGTCCGGCGCTCAGATTCATCCGCCGGCCTATTTCCCCTCCGGACAACGTTCATCGCGAAGCTTCAGCCGAAGAGCTGCTCGTTTTATTTCTTACCGTTCTGTTAAAAGCAGTTAATCTGTCTCCATATTTTCATAAGAAATAAAACTAATTTTGTATAAAAATAAATCAAACGGTTAAATTTAGAGGTTACAGCGAGAGGGAGTGATTAGGATGGCGCCGACGGAAATCGGTGAGTCAAAACACGTCGCAAATTTCACAATTTATCAATTTTACATCGTTTTAAAATGTCACAAACTGCTCGACAAAATCAAATCAAGAGAACATAAATGTAGATGTTCAAAGAAGATGAAATCCCGTTTACTCTGAAAACCCGGGTAACTAAAGACGAACCTGTTTTCTAATAGGTTTTTACCGAAGTAAGATTAATGACGTCACCCGAAACAACACATTAAAGTTTATTTATTAAACCATAATATAAAGTGTGTTTGAATGAATTCATAGCTTGTAGATCCAAAGCAAAAACTGACGGTCCTTTCAGAATAATTTCTTCAGTCACTTCCTCTTTTCCCTCCAGCGTTTCTTCATTAAATGACCCAGTTTGAGTTAATTATTTAACATTTCATTAAACAATTTTTTAGTAAACAGAATAAATGCTGCACTCAAAAACTGCAAGAGACCGAGAAGACGAGGCTGCATTCAAGCCCAAATCATCATCCCTCCACTGCCTGCTTCATAGCTGGTGTGGAGTTTGGTTCTTTGCACAAGTGTCTAAAGAAATGGTTTCCAAACTTTGTCATCTTTAGGGGAAGATATTTAGCATCTATCTTTGCATTTACAAATGAACAAACAGCTGTTAAACAAAGAAAATGACGATAAGAAATACATTTTCTACTATTGTTTGGCGCCCCTTCTAGCACGGCGCCCATATAGTGCAAACAGGTCTGTGTTTACTACGTGAAAACATCTGTTCTCTGCAGCTGCACTTCTCCGCCATCATGGACTCTGAGAACGACATCCTGTCCAAGGAATACTTCAAGATGATGACGGATATGATCGTGCTGTGCGTCACCTTGGCGCTGTCTCTGTCCTTCTGGATCATCTCTCTCACCATGAGCGCCGTGTCCGGTGAGCCGCCGCCGCCGCCGCAGGGATCAGAACTCATCATGTAAAACCAAACCGTGAAACCATGCGCTCTTCCCAGAATCGATCTGAAGCTGCTGCTCTTTAAAAACCAGGTCATGGATATTCAACTGTTCACTGGAAAATATTAAAAATAGTATCTAATATCTGGAGCTACATGGATGTTTTTAAAGTATTAACATTTGGTATTTAATGTTGCTTTTTATTAGGGCTGCAACTTACAATTTTAGTAATTATTTGGATGAATAATCGATTAATCAAATAAGCAACTTGACACATTCTGCAGATTTTTTATTTAACGGCATTTACTTTCAAAATAAGAAACAACATTTTTTTTGCCCAAAGTGCAGTAATGTACCATTCCTCTGGTGAACGCTTGGTCACTTCTAGATTAATTGATACATTTTTGCAATAATCAGTTAATAGTTGAAAGCAGTTGATGTTGGTTTAATGAAGTTTTGTTTCACAGATATTTACAGACTTTTTTAAAACTTAAATGTAAATATTTTTCTGAAGTTTAGGCTTCATTTCTGCTCCAGGTATGTTGTACTTTCTGCTTTTTTAGTCTGTATATTCCAGTTAACGATTAATCGATTACTAAATTAGCGATTATTTCAATATTCGATTAATTATGATTAATCGTTTCAGCCCCAGTTTATGTAACTGCAAAATGTCGTTTTTATAAGTAAATTCTCACTCAATGTCATAAAAATTAGAGAAAGTGGAAATATTCCCACAGCATGATGCTGCCTCCACCGTGGAGGATATTTAAAAACTGAATGGAAAAGTTTGAAAACTCACCTGGAAAGTTCTGGAATTGTACTGGGAAAAGTGTTGAACTCTGTTCTTTTCTACACCTACGGAGGCTCGTTTCTGTTTCCCAAAGGGAACCTGCAGCCGGTGTCGCCATGGCGATGGCTGTTCTCCATCTTGGTTCCCCTCATGCTGACGAGCCGAGCGCTGAAGAGACGCAGCCTGGACCGGTCCGGAGCGCTGGGCGGTGAGTTGGTGGCGGCGCCGCCGACTGTTTTACTTCCAGGTTCATCTGCAGACATTTTTACCCGTTATTGTTCACTTAGCAGCTCCAGCTCAGGCAGATCAGATTTTTAAATCTGATTTTGGTCTGGACTTTGACTAGGCCAGACCAAAATTTGTAGTTCCTGAATCTAATAAATTCCTGTTGGGCGTTTCGAATGAAACGCCCAACAGTAATAAAATGAGTGAATTCTGATCTAAAAACCTTTTTTTTTTAGATTTAAGCAGCTGACTTCATTAGGTCACTGGACACATTCTCCATTTGATCCGGTAAAAATTTCCTCCTCCCCTTGAAAACCTGTGATATCGTTTCATCCCATGACAAACTGCAGCAGAAACCTTTTAGGAAACCAAACAACGTTCACTGTGTTCAAAACGCCTCCAATGAGCCGATAAACTGTTTGATTATTCTTCACTTTGGCTCAGAAGGTTCTGGTAAGACACTGCTTACATCGCAGCCTCCCTGAGCCTGAAACGGCTGCAGCTGTACTCATCTTGCGTCATTCTGCTTCCATAAAAAACCACAGATTTAGATTAGACAGCAGCAGAACGCTGACTTTAAAAAGGTCAGAGGTCAGCCAACACTTGGACACAGAGGATCGTTGTTCTCTGAGGTTCTGGTGATTCTGAGCGTAAAAATCAGACATTCTGCGGTCAGAGTTACGATTGCTGGGAAGAAGATTTTCATTTTCTGCTGTTGATTTTCTCCTTTTATGGATTTATTAGAAACCTCGTTTTTATTCCGGGACAATTATCCAACATTAAACAAGTGAATCAGTTCTCAAAAGCTCAAAAAACAACTGAGGAGATGAAAATGAAGTTAGTCATGGATGCAGAGAGATGAAGATGAAGTTCATTCATCATAACGATCTGATCCCCTAATCCAGCATCTTTCTAACCAGACAGCAAAAGCAAAGGAGGTGGATCAGCAGCGCTGCTCATCCAGGACATGTTACTGTGGCATATTGCCTCTGCTGGCTGGATATTGAGCAGTTAGAGTGTCAGGATGGACATAACACTGTCTTGAGTCAGAGGCATCTTCTGTTACGTTGCAACACTGACTGCTACTGGAGATCCCATTGCAAATGGTTCAAACGTGGCCATTTGAGAACGTACATCGATTTGATTTTCAGTTAGAAAACATAGCAGCAGTCCTCCTTCTCCCCAGCATGATGCTGCCACCACCATGCTCTGCCTGGACCTCAGCTCCTATAAACGACCTGCCTGTGAATCGACTGACCAAAAAACGAGTCGAGTTAAAGAGAACCGTTGCACTGAAGACATAAAAATAAATATACATAAATAAATCAACCTGATATACAGATTACCTCATGATTCACCTTTGACCTTTGCAGCTCTCCTGGTGGGCTTCGTGCTGACGATGGCCAACCTGAGCTTCTTCTCCGCCCTGCTGGCGTTCTTCTTCACCTCCAGCCGTCTGACCCGCTGGGGCGCCGAGAAGAAGAAGAAGATCGACGCCGAGTACAAAGAAGGTGAGACGATCAGAGAATTAACCACAGTTCTCCTGTGACATCATCGCACTTCAAGGAGCTTTGTAACTGACAGCCATCTTGGTAGGCAGTTGCTATGACAACAATAAACAAGCCACAAGTTTAGAACTAGTTCTTGACTCATAAATATCATAAATACATTACAGCTATCGGAGTTCTCTACACTCCTCTGTAAGATAAATATCAGTGATATTTACTGTAGTACTTACTGAAGAACTAGCTAAATTAGCTTAGCTGATGTAGCTTTTACCTGCTAGCTAAGATAAACATGTAGCCTACGTGTTTGTTACTGCATGTACTCACTCTGCCAGTCAGCAGAACCTGGTTATTCACACCAACAGTTTGAACGTATTAATCCGATTAAACGTTGATTGTGTTCACTGAACAGTGAACTATGTCGTAGTTGAACATCGGAGCAGCTCGTCTGCATCGTCTGACATGTTTTCCTTCTCCGTCTCATACGGGTCGAGCCCAACAGCAGCCATTTTGTTCATGTTTGTCTTTCATACTGGTTAAGAGTGGGTTCGCACTGCTTTCCTCCCAAGATGGCGCGGGTCACTTCTGATTCAGACTTGTGGGGATTATTTATTGTTAAATAAAAAGTTGTGAAGCTGAAGGTTCTGTTGCAGGCGGCCAGAGGAACTGGGTCCAGGTGTTCTGTAACGGCGGCGTTCCCACCGAGCTGGCGCTGCTCTACATGATCGAGGTAAAAACACGAACCAGCCGCTCGCCATCAGGCCCCGCCCCCTCGCTCACCGCCGCCGCTCTGCTGCAGGTCGGCCCCGGAGAGATTCCCATCGACTTCGGGAAGCAGTACTCGGCTTCCTGGATGTGCCTGTCGCTGCTGGGCGCGCTCGCCTGCAGCGCCGGCGACACCTGGGCGTCAGAGGTAGGGCCGGTCCTCAGCCAATCACAGCCCAGACTCATCACCACCTGGAAGGAAGTCCCAACAGGTGAGACTTCAGGTCCAGGGCCTAGTCAAAGTCCAGAGCTACATCCTGGGGACAAATGAACAACAAGTTAAGGTTTTCACTCAGCTGAATGCAAATGCAGGCCACACTTTTGAGATTTTATGTGTTAGAAGAACAAAGGCGTAATGATTAATCAGATTAATCGATTTCTGAAATAATCAACTAATTTCAAGACATGCTAATTTTTTCTGTTCTGCTCTGTCAGCAGACAGATAATCTACTCTGGATTAGATTATAAATTAAACGATTCATCAAAATAATTGTCAACCAATTTACTAATCAGGACTCTTTGAGAACAAGGCACTGAGAGCCAAAATGTACAAAAATGATCATCGTTTCATTTCTACAAATGAAATGACTTTTAGAAAATATTTTTGTATCTGAAAATACAAATATGGTCTGAATTTTCAGAGAATTTTCTATAATCTCTTTCTATTGCTCAATGTTCTGTCAGCAAATGGCCTCCAAGTCTGAATACTCCAATTAACAATCAATTTATTAAATTAGTTATTTCAATAATCGATTAATCTTGATTAATCATTTCATAAACACACAGTCTGTATTTTCTATATTCTGTCTTATAAAACTCACTTTGGTTTTTTTTGACTCTGTGTACTCCAGTTAGCGATTGATTACTAATTTAGTTGACAATTACTTTAGTTTCAGTTCTGTAGGTTTAAAAAGCGTCTTAAAAGCTTCCTGAATGTTGTTTTTTTTTACCTTTTCCTCCAGGAACTAACGGAGGCGTGACTCCGGTCGGACTGGTGGCCAGCTTCCTGGGCGGGGCCACAGTGGGCGTGGCCTACTTTGCGACGCAGCTCCTGGCGGTGGGCGACCTGCAGCTGGCCGACCCGCAGTGGCCCGTGGTTCTGTACGGCGGCGTGGCGGGGCTGCTGGGCTCCATGCTGGACTCCCTGCTGGGCGCTCACATGCAGTACTCGGGTCAGTTATCGCTCGCCGTCCGGCCGCCGGGTAAAAGCCGCGTTCACCGACCCGCTGCCCTTTGCGCCCGCAGGCTTCGACTCCAGCATCGGGAAGGTGGTGAGCTACGAGTCGGCCACCACCAGGCGGATCTGCGGGAAGCCCGTCATGGACAACAACGCCGTGAACCTGTTCTCCTCGGTGCTGGTGGCGCTCTTCCTGCCGGGCCTGGCCTGGGGCCTGTGGCCCCGGTAGGCCGAGGATACGGACTGTGTGTTTCTGATCATGAGAATTAGCATCATGGTTTGGTAAATTCATTCCTACGACCTGCAGAGAAACGATTTAATCATTTATGTCACAAAACGAGTTAAAGTCACTGAGTTTAATAAACTCCTGATCATTCTTTGTAAATCTGCTCTGACTCTGTTTAAATCTTTCACAGCTTTCCATACGTCACGTCTAACAGATCAGGAATTTAACGCTCAAAACTCCGACCTTTATCTGGTCAGTGAACGCACCGCGAAGATTCAAATTTCAGAGGCACAAAAAGTTCAGGTTTATTTTACAAAGATAAAATATATAATGGATCAAATTAGTTTGTTCTTTTTATTTGATCCACATTTTAATTTCCATTTTTTTAAAGGTTACTTTTTTCAACATTAGATTTTTTTTTTTTTACATCATTTCTTAACATAAAAATCTACTTTAATTTTTAACTTTAAATATTTTTGTAACTATAAATACAAGGTTTCCATGAAGGCTTATGGAGATATTTTTCTTTTAAAAATGGAGCGTAAAGAAAACCTGAGGATATTTGGATAAACATTTAAACATTGGTCCAAGTGATAGTCTTTCTTTAATTAACTTTTCCTGCCACATCTTGGCAAATAAATCAACCAAATTTCAGATTAGAGGAACTTGAGACTTTTTCCTTTTTTATTTGATCACCTGATATTAATGTTAAATTGTTTCCAGTATCAGACGTACCTGCAGAGTTTCTTCATCAGGTGAGCCACAGCTTCACGTCAGCCAGGAATCGGCTGCTAAATACCAAACCTAACGGAGCAGCTGCTTCCTGTCGGCCCAACAGATTCACGCAGAGCTGCCGTTCCAGAGGTATCACTGTTTTTATTTCAGAGTGTCTGAGAGAAAAGGCACTAAACCAAACCGGGGGAGAGACGGAGTCGCTTAAAATGAAACCAAACGTCACAGAACACCGCCGCAGGTAAACAGCAGGAGAAAACAACGGAAAGTTTCCCCCAATCAGAAACGCTTCAACCAAAACAGCAAAAATAAACTCAACAAGAGCTTCGTCTCCAAACAATAACTGACTGATTATTGTGTTCAGGCCTTCGTCTGCACAAAACCACAAGAATCATTTTCTAACAACAAAACACTGATTATCAATAAGAATTTAGTTATTGATTAACGTGTAGATCATTTATGTCAGTTTGAGGGGAAACAAAAACACGTGTCCATATTTTAAGGCAAATTTTTTACAAAAAAAAAATTTTTTTTACAAAGATTTTCAGAAAAATTTGCCTGAATGTAAATTAAATATTTTATAACAATAAAACAAAACATTTTTGACAACAAGGAAATCAGTTCATATTTACTGAGAGTTAATTTGGGATATTTTAATGGAAACAAAATAATTTATTTCTGGAATGAAGTTGATCTGAAAATGAAAATAAATTAATTCTGGGTAAAAAAATAGGGATTTTTTTTTAGATTTAGTTCATTTTAAAAGAAAAGGTTTCAGTTTACAGGAATGAGAGATTTAACACCTGATTATAATTCGCAACATGCGAAATAAAACAAAAATACTCGTGAAATAAATTTTAAGGAAAAAAAAAAATCCCCGTCCAAGTTTTCTCATATTTTAGCTTTTCTCTCCGCAAAAACAAATTCTTTAAATTTAAATTAAAGATAAATGTTTTGAACAATTACTAAGTTGCAAAAATGAAGAAATTAGTTTTGTTTGGCGAAACATGTTTAGAAACACTTCAAACTTTTCTAATAGTTTATTTTGTTTTTAGGAAAATTTAGTGAAATTAAAGTATTTTGCATTTGGAAATATTTTTGGATGCTTTAAGGTTCCACAAAAACGTGAAACTTTGATTTTATAAACTGCAAAGTTACT
The DNA here is from genome assembly GCA_903066825.1 of Alfaro cultratus. Lineage (NCBI taxonomy): Eukaryota > Metazoa > Chordata > Actinopteri > Cyprinodontiformes > Poeciliidae > Alfaro > Alfaro cultratus. The sequence continues at coordinate 14,863 of CAEFZX010010366.1, forward strand.
GAAATATTATGGCGTTTATAAATTGTTGTGTTTTTTTCTCAAGGCTCGTAGCTTATTACACAATAGTTCAAGTATTTTCTGATTTATTATAATTTAATTTAAATGCAAGGAGAAGCTTTTTTTAGTGTCACATAATGGAGGTCAGAAAACGAAGCGAACAGAACCTAAAGAACGATCCGGAACGTTAGCGGCCTTTCAGTCCGCGCCGCTGCTTCCAGGAACAAAAACAGTTCTTCCTTCACACCGCAGGGGGCGGGGCTTGTTGGTCAGGCTCTGCTGTGATTGGACGGCTTCACAGCTGGTCCTTGTAGTATCCGAGCTTTGCGTAGGACATTTCCCTGCGGAGCTGCATCACCTCCCAGAACATCTGCTCTGCTGCAACAACAAGATTTATTATTAGGACACAGTTTGATAAAGAAGACTTGTTCAGAACCACAACTCTTTTGATTTAAAATCTACAGTAGAAAATGAGTTTTTGTGTTTAAAAGTTCATTTTATTTCTGTTTTTAGGTTCTTAGATGTTATATGTTGAAAATGCTATAAAACAATTGTCTAAAAGTTACAAATTTCAAGCTGTGAGTTCTTGAAATTTAAGTCAAAATTTCTTGTTTAGTCACACAGTCTTGGCCTAAAAAGTTCATTTTAATTCTGAAAAACAGAATTTCCAACCTAATGAGAAAAAAGACCTGAGAAAATATTCCTGGTTGTTTTGTTAGTGAAATTATTCCAACAAAAACTATTTGAAAAACAGCTAAAACCTGATTCTATTATTATATCTTTATTTAAATACATTAGTTGGTTCTTTATAACATCTGCTAAAGTTGTTGCTGGTCTAGAAACAAACATGAAGGAAATATTTTTCATGTTTAAAGATATTTCTGTTCTGATTTTACACCATTTATAATCAAACTTTTTAATGAAATCGGTGGATTTTATGTCAGACCAACAGAAAATTCTAGATTTAAATACGGTTTTACAAATGCATTTCAACCATTTGATCTCCAGTAGCAGTCAGCGTTGCAACAGTTCTGAAGGAGCCTCTGACTGAAGACTGTTTTTAACAGGCTGATGATGACATCAGATGCTAGCTGCTCTGCTAATCCACCTCCTTTGCTTTTGCTGCTCTTCTTTTTAATCTGGGGTCAGAGGTCAGGTGTTATTTGAGCTTTTCAGATTCTAATCAGCTGCTTCCAGAAAACAACCCAGAGTTGGTTATTTAACCTGCTTACCGTCCTGCTGCTTGACCAAACCCTGGTGGATGTAGCGAATGTAGGTGAAGAAATTACACACTGCTGTGATCTGAGGAGGGACAGACGGAAAAATCATTTAAATGAAACATTTAGTCCTCAGAAAACAAAATATTAGGATTAAAATGCATCAGCGTGGGGAAACTGCGCCCCCTTTTGGAGGATTTATTATTCTCAGAACGTTTTCCTCATTGTTTCAGAGGCTTTTATTGTGAAACTTTAAAACATGCAAACAGTCCTAATGTCAGTGATTTAGTTTAGAATGAAAAAGGTCATTCTGACAATGAATTCACCTTTTTAATAAATTGACTGAAATAAAATAACTTATATGTTTGTGATTTATTGAGGTGCATCTGCAAAGATGGACAAGAAACAAAAATTTAACTTCATTGTTGTCACTAAAAATAATATTTTTTAATTTTGTTTGGAAGTGTTAGTAATTATCTCAGGATACAGGAGATAAAATAAATGATTCTCACAAAGAAAGAAGTAAAACGCAAATACTGAAAATGTAGAAATAGAAAATTAATTTATAATTTTTCCATTAATCTCTAAAATATTAAAATCAGACCTCAAAATAAAATTTTTCAGGGTTTGAATTTATTTATTCGGTATTTTCTTAAAGACAATAATAAAAACGAAACGTACAACATTATTCTGCAAAAATTATGACTTTATTATCATACTGCGACTTTTTTCTGGTAGTTTTATGACTTTATTTTTGTAATTATTTTTCTTCTTGGCGTCGCTCTAATTCTCTGATGTAGAGTCTCTAGTTTGTGTGGAGAAAAAAAAATCTATTATAATTTCAAAATGATAAAATCCATCTTACAATCAAAATGTGAAAAACCAAGGTAAAATTAGCATATAATGTTGGAAGCAGCTCAGTTTCAGCTACATTAATTATTGTAAGAAATGAGAAACAGAATTTGATTAAATGTGGTGATTTAGTTGCAGTGACGGTTTAGTCCTGCAGGGGGCGGCGCCTGTACTTACTCTGTATCTGCAGAAAGGAGAAACGTAGTAATAGTTGGACGAGTCTCCAAACTTGATTCTGTGCTTACAGGTTTTGGTCTGACCACTCAGGGCGCACTTTCTATCGGAGACAAAAACATTTCGCTTCAGAAACAGAAGAAGAAGAATCAATCTGCAGATTAACAGGTGAGGAGAGAGGAAGGAGAAGAAGAGGAGAGGTCGGTTCTGATCGCTGGAGGAGAGAGTTGGAGGAGCCAGGCGGGGCGATGGCAGCAGAATGCTGAGTCAGACTTACGTGACGAGCGCCGCCCTTCGCCCGCTAGAGGAGGAATTAAGGGAAGATGAAGATGGAGTGAAAGTTCGATGGAGGAGGAGACAGGAAGAGGAAATGTGTGTTTTCTCACTTTGGGCCGCCGCATTCCACCGCCGACGCTTTGACCACAGGAAGCGGCTGGAAACCCACCGGCTCCACGCTCAGCGTGTTCTGCTCCACGGCGTCCAAGATGGCCGAACCCAACTGGAGGAGAGAAAACAAACTGAAAACCAGGACCGGAAATTCAATTATTATTATTATTAACTGAGATAACTCCTCACAGTGCTTCAGTGTGTTGGAGGCCGACGCAAGCTGTGTGTTAGCAGTTTATTAGCTCGGTGTGTTAGCGATGTGTTAGCTCAGTGTGTTAGCGGTGTGTTAGCTCGGTGTGTTAGCTGGGTGTGTTAGCGATGTGTGTTAGCAGTTTATTAGCTCGGTGTGTTAGCTGGGTGTGTTAGCGATGTGTGTTAGCAGTTTATTAGCTCGGTGTGTTAGAAGTGTTAGTGGTGTGTTAGCTCGGTGTGTTAGCTCAGTGTGTTAGCGGTGTGTTAGCAGCATATAGAACAGGATGTTAGCTCGGTGTGCTAGCTATTTGTGTTAGCGTGTGTTAGCTCGGTGTGTTAGCTGGGTGTGTTAGCAGCGTGTTAGCAGCATATAGCTTGGTGTGTTAGCAGCATATAGCTCAGTGTGTTAGCTCGGTGTGTTAGCAGCATGTTAGCAACGTGTAGCTCGGTATGCGAACTGTGTGTCAGTTCAGTCTCTGCACCTCGCTCTTGTTGAAGGCGAGGCAGGGGTGGATGTCTTCCCGGTAAACTCTCTCCAGGAAGCTGCAGCTCCGGTCCAGCGTCGGCGCCTCCTTCCACGCTTTAAACTCAGCGAACAGCTGACTGTCCACCTGCAGAAAACCAGCGCAGCGTTAGCGAGGTTCAACACGGCGAAACGTTTGGACGGATTCTGGATCCGCACCTCCCTGCACTCCCTGACGATGGGCTGCGTGGCGGCCGGGTCGGGCTGCGACCCCAACATGGCGGACGAGGTGCTCTTGTTGCGGCTGTGGCCCTTCCTGAAGGGAGCCTTGCCTGCAGGCGGGAGCTCGGCGACGGGGGATGTGGGAGAGGAGAGGACCAGCGTCTTCAGGGCCTGGACCTCCGCCTGCAGGACGTCGATCTGACGGAGACATTTCTCTTTAGCCATCAGTAATTATCACATCTACATCTGATACTGACGGGAAATACTCAGCAAAACAGGATGTCATCCTCAGAAAGACAGAAAACAAAGTGAAATACAAAGTAAAAATGTTCTGACAACGTTTTCTGGCTTTTAGCAAATATAAAAGATTTTTGTGATTCTAACTGAAACAAGAAAAGTTTAGTCTGATTTAACTTCAAACTGAGGGGAAAAAAGTATAAAATTATCTGGTTTCAACTCCAAATTTAGGCTTTAATTAAACGTTAGATTGAACTTTATTAGAAAACTGTTCAGTTTGAATATCAAACACTTTCAAAACCTTGAAGACACCAAAATCCAAGCACTTTCAAGGATTTCAAGCACTGCATGAATAAAACCCACCTTGCCCAGGGCTTCCTTCAGCTGTTTCTCTGCGTTTGCCTGCTTCACGTTTGCCTCTCTCACCATCTTATGAGCCTCCTGGAAAACACAAACAAAACGTTTCTGCAACCGTTTCATCGTTTAGCTCACCGCTAAAGTTCAAAACAAAAACAAATGTCATAAAAACGACAAAGAAAGCGACAAGAAATGAAGAAAACCACACAGGCACAGAGTCCCAGCTGCTTCTGGGGGGAGAAGTGAGAGGAAAAATGTACAAGTTTGTTTCCTTTTGTCCTGTTTCTGATTGGCTGCTGGGTGAGGAGAACAGGAAGCAGGAAGTAGACGAAGAGGAGGATGAGGAGGAGCGGTGAAGGAGAGGTGGACCGACCTGGAAGAGACTGGCGGTGAGTTCCTCCAGCTCCTGGCCGAGCTGGTCTCTGACTTTAGACAACCTCTCACACTCCTCATCCTTCAACAGCAGCTCCTTACACACACACACACACACACACGCACACACGCACGCGCACGCACACGTATATAAACCAGACAAACAGAAAAACAAACAAAATGAATGCATGGAGGCAAAAATAACAGGAAATGGAGGTGAAAGAAAAAAATAAAACTAACAACAAATATGGAATAAAATAAAATAAAATATGGAGATGAGTCACAAAGCAACACACTTTCAGGTTAAAATCTCCTGAATTATTATGTAGAACTGCAATTAACGATTAATTTAGTACATGATTAATCGATTATTCTGATAAATAAAACTTCTAACTTTTCATTTAATCTTTTTTATACAATATTACAAATATATTACAATATTAAAAGATACAAACATTCAGTTTAATTCTTTTCATTGCCTGAAATTCAACAGCAGCATTTCTTTACTGAATATTTATTTAATCATTTGAAGCAAATGATGCATTTTAGGCAATAAAAAGTCTTATTTTCTTATATAAAAAGGACATTATTTGTTTATGTATTTCTAAGATTGTTTCAAAGAAGTTTAAGAGGTTTAATAAAAATCTGCAGAAGGAGACAATTTCTAATCCGATCAATCAATTAATCGTCAAAATAATCAATAACTAAAATAATTATTAGCTGCACCACTAAAATGTTTATATTTTTGTACAGTTTTGACTTAATTGTTGCTTTGAATGTGTCGGTTTTTCAGCAACAAAGCCTAAGAGTCTGAATCCTCCAGTTAACAATTAATCACTGAATTAGATGACGATTATTTCAACAATTGATTAATCATTTCAGCTCTAACTAAAGTGATAAATTTTCTTAGTTAAACATCTCCAGCTCAGTCAAACTGGATGGAGAATAAATGTGAACCACTGATTCTCACATGGATTCAGATCTGGTCTTTGACTAGGCCGCTCTAAGACATGAATCAGCTTTGATCTAAACCATTACTTTGCGTCTCTGCCTGCATGTTCAGGTGAAGCTCAACCCCAGCTGTGTGTGTGTGTGTGTGTGTGTCGTACCCTCTGAGCCTTGGCCAGCTCCTCCTTCAGCCTCTCGTATCCCTTCTCTCTGACCTCCATCACCGACGGGCTGCGTAGCCGCGACAGGCTGTCGCTCAGCGCGCTGCACTCGTCGCCGTCGTCCCCGGACAGGAATCCGCCCTCAGCCGGCTCCGCCTCCAGGCCCGGCACGCTGCGCGGCGTGAAAACAGGAAATGATCTCGCATCAGGACTGAGCTGCAGAAAAAAACTTCGCTGGGTTTCAGCTACGCTACCTTCCATTGTGGTTGTGCCGCGGCGTGGAGTAAACCGGCTGCGTGGGGAGCTGATCGGCTCGCAGTGACGTGGGGAGGCCAGCAGGGGGCGGCCCCAGAGAGTGGGCGCGGTACAGGGAGGCGGGCGGGGCGCTGTGGCGGGCGGGGGGGCGCTGCTCTGCTTGGTTCTGCAGAAGAAGATTGGAGGAGAGAAACCAAACGATCATCTCACACGTGAGAAAAAAAAGTCAAATAAAAGTTCTTAAAGTTTGTAACTTTTATAAAAAATGTTTTTACATATTTGTTAAAACATTCAGCATGTTGTGACAGTTTGCTATGAGAGATAATCTGTGAAAAGATCGATCTTTTCCTGAGCTGCTATCACTGTCTTAAGAAATGCACCAAAAGCAACCAATCAAAGCCAGGAGGCGGGGCTTAGCGCTGTCAATCATCCTCACGTACTCGCTGCTAAATATTAGTAATATAGAAACAACTTACTGCTACAGGAAAGCTGTTTATCCAACATCATGCTAACTAGGAGTATCATTCATATGAGGCGTAGATGATTGACAGCGATAAGACCCGATATTGTACATCTCTATCTGCTTCAGAATGAACTAAGCACTTACGTTTTAGATCTTTACGGATTTCATAAAATTATTAGTTTATTACTGAGCAGGTAAGTTAAGTTTTGTATTTTTATTTAATGAATTTTGTGCCACTTTGGTTGAAAGACTGAGTTGGTTCCGGCGCCCCCTACCTGTCGGTCAGGTGTGGTGGGCGAAGCCAGGTTGACCTCGTGGAAGCCCTCCAGCGCCTCGGCGTTGCTCTGAGCGCCGCTGCAGGCCATGGCAGCTGCTGTCAGACATCATCCAGTCTGCAGACACACACACACTTCCTGCTTCACATTCCAACTTCCTGCTTCACACTCCCAACTTCCTGCTTCACATTCCAACTTCCTGCTTCACACTCCCAACTTCCTGCTTCACACTCCAACTTCCTGCTTCACACTCCAACTTCCTGCTTCACACTCCAACTTCCTGCTTCACACTCCAACTTCCTGCTTCACACTCCAACTTCCTGTTAAGCAGCAGACAAAATGCCGAGTCTGCAGTTTATCCTTTGATGTGGAAGTTCATGACAGAATCTGGCTGCTTGGGAGCAAAACCAGAAGAAGAAATTTGAAAAACTGAAATTAATCTGTGGAAAGTTGACGGATAAAAATGAAGTTTGATCCGTTAGGTTTGGAAAAGTTGGGAATGAATTCATGATTAATTTTGTTTTCTAGACTCAGAATTTCAGATTTATAATTTTACTTTCAGATAATTTTCACAATAAAAATACTTGTAAATAAAAAGTGGTAACACTTTATTTGATGGGGTGAGCATAAGATACTGCCATAAACATGAAGGAGTCTTTATGAATATCTATGACTGTTATCAAGTGACATTCAGTAAATAATGACACTTCAATGCAAAGTTGTCACTTTTAATGGACCTTCAGAGCAGCTTTGCATTAAAAGTGTCATTATTTACCGTATATCGCTTGATGACAGCAGACAGACATTTATAAAACTCCTTCATGTTCATCACAGATGTCATGTCAGTCTCATGCACACCCATCAAAACTTTACCGAAAAAGTTTCAGATGAATTTACTGCAGACGTTTTTAAACTGGTTTGTCTTTAGACAAGACAGCAAGAATAAACCACTGAAGGACGGACATTCAGGTGGACAGACAGACTAACGGACAGTCAAGGTACCATGTTCAGCTCTGGATGGAGAGTCCAGCAGGTTCTGGTTCCGGGTCAGCACCAACAGTCCTTCACCTGAGACACACAGAGAAACCAGTTACTGTCCCAGTTACAGCATGCTGGGATAAATAATCTATCTTTTGTTGTTGAGCAGAAACGGCTGCGCTGCCCTGGGTTTCGCCTCGCAGGCAGCATCATGTGATTAATGGAGGTTCTGATCAGTCTGACCAACCAATATTCTGATCCACTTCCATTTTCCTGACTCAACACACATCGAACATTTACTGAGATATCAGAGGCTGCATGTGTGCAGAAACCATCAACTTTAACTTTTCTCTCCTCTACCCTTTTTTTGGTGTTTCCCTTCTTTTTAACCCATTTCGTTTTTTTCTTTTTCCTTGTATTTTCCCCCCCCCATTTTATTTTTGCCTGTTTTTCTATTTTTCCTTTCTTTTTTCTCTATTTTGTTCTTTTCTTTCTTTGTATTTTCCCTCTCTTCCTTTAATGCAGTTTAAATGATTTTTCCTCTTTGGTCTCAGAGCCTTTCTAACAAACAGAAGAACGTTGGACAGTAAATCTGGTTGCATCCAGAGAAACCAGATGAACATAAATCCGTCTCTGCACTCGGACTCCACCAGATCTTCTTTACTAAAATGGGATAAATTCAGTTAAATTAATCTAAACAATAAGGATGTATTTCACGTCTCAACTGCTGGTTCTGAGTTTTACTTCTGGACTAAATAAATGAGTCTGATTATTCACTGAGTCCAACAGCAGATCCTCTGTAGTTCAGGGATTGATGAGGCAGTAAAACTGTTTCTGGGAATTTAATGGGAAAATAAAACATCCCAGTTCAGGAATGTTTATAATTAAACCGGTTTCTTTCTCTCTGCTGTTTGAGCTTCAGCAGGAACTCAGACAGGAAGTGGAAACCGGGTCGACGGCGGCTCTGTTTCTGCTCCACACCGGTCTCACCTGACGGACAGGTGGGAGCGTCCTGCTGTGAGACGGAGCCGCGGCTAACGCCACGCCTGGTTCCCAACCTTCAGCTGGGAACCAGGAAGTGTCGGAGCGATCTGATTGGCCAGCAGGTTCCTGAGTCAGAGCAACAAAACGCTCCAACAGCAGCTGTACAAATATTAAATATAAAAAAATATGTTTTCAAGAAAAACCATAATCTGAACTTCAATGTTTATTGAATTCTTCATATATTCTGAAACTAATTTATTTATAGAACTCCACATAATCCCACCGCAAAAATGAAAATACATTTTAAAATAATTTATTAGAAAAGAATAAATATGTTTAATAAATACAATTCTTTGAATAAAAACCTGTCTAACCGACTGTATAATAATCAACGTTTTTTAGTCTTATTTTATTCATTTAATTTTAAAAGCTCAAATCAAACCTTTCGTAGAACTAAAATAAATGTGACTATTTTAATAAAAACTAACAAAACATGGATAATAAAAATAAAATGAATTATTTTGCTTTACTTTATAATAAACCCATGACAAAAATGTAAACAAATTTTAAAAAATTATTACTATTAGTATTATTATTACCAATTAAAAATGTGTATAGAATAATCCAAAGTATTTTAGTTTTTGATTTTATTTTTAAAAACATTTTCAAATCAGAGCTTTGGTCGAAATAAAAAAAGGAAATAAACAAGGATAATAAATTGAATAATTTAAATTTAAAATAATCACTTTTCAATCTTACTCCACTTAATTCTACACAAAAATTTAAATAAAAAGATTTTTGTAATTATTATTTGCTAGAAATGATTTTACTTATTGCTGAGGCGACATATTAAAAATCTAATTAATACGCTTTTATTTTATTATTTCCAAAAAAGAACATTTTTAACTTTCAAATCAAAGTTTTGGCAAAAAAATTACCATTTAAAATGTTAAAATAAGATCTAAAGAGAACAGAGTGATAATTAGTTTCTAATTTCAATCAGGCCCAGGGTAAACACACCGGCTGCCATGACGGTGAGATGCTGACAGCTCAGGTGAAACACCACCTGTCTGAAACCGACCAATCGCTGCTCTCCTTTCCACCCGTCTCCATGGCAACTGGTCCTGGAAAGCCGTGGTAACCCGACACTGCCGATCACAGATCCAGTTACTCGTGTCTATTTACCCGTCACACATGGAAACACCAGCAGTTTCACTTATTCACACCAGGCAAAACATTATGACCACAAACAGCCGGGGGCAGCAGAGGGAACATCGTGTCCTTTAAAGGTCACAACGTTCGCCGTGACCTGCTGCTGAATTAGTCTGTACAGTTCAAACAACACCTGAACTTTGACCCCAAAAATTCAGAGTTAAGAATATGGCAGTTCAAATCGCCATGACAAAAGAGCTTATCCCCTACTCCAACATCTTTTTAATCATACAACCAGGCAGAGATTCAAATAGAAGCTTGTCTCAATAACCAATAAATTAATACGAATTCAATAATTTCCCTTTGCATCATTTATCTTTTTTCTCTTTCCTCCAGAAACTGGTTGATTAAAGTTTTCAGTTTGGCGTTTTTGGTCTCATCTATAACCATCAAGTTTATTTACAGAGACTTCATTATTCATTTTATTTATCATTTCTGTTGTTTTGTTTATTTATTCTGGATATTCAAAATGTCTTCCATTTATTACAATTTAAATCTCTGAGAATGTTTTCTTTCATTATTATCATTATATCACTTAAACTGTTTCAGAACAACAATATTATCGTTTATCCCAATAACTTCTGGGACAATTTATCGTCCAGAAAAATTGGTTATGGTGACAGGGTTAGTTGAAAGTTCAAATAATGACTGAACTTTGACCCCATAATTCCAGAGGAGTTGAAAAGGAGAGAGGAGCAGAAAGTTCAAACCATCATAACAAAGATCTTATTCTTATCATTTGTTGTTTCTGTTGTTTTGTTCATTTATTTTGGATACTTAAGTGTCTTCCATTCATTAGAATTTAAAGTTTATTGATCTTTGAGAATGTTTTCTTGATTGATTATGCCATTACTAGACAAAGTCTCAAAATAACAATATTATTGTTTATGGCAATAATGTTTGGGTCGTTTTGTTGTGCAGCAAAATATTATGACAAGCCCAGAAGCAGCAAAAGTAACTGGTGATGTCATCCAGGAAACTTTACTGTGAAATATTGTCTCTGCTAACTGGATGTCATAAAACTATCAGAAACCGTCTTCAGTCAGAGGCTTCCTTAGATTTGATGCAGGACTGACTGCTGCTGGAGCTCCTTCCTATCTACAGCCTCACCATCTTCAATTGACTCTTTGGAAATACTTATATAATAAGAGTTATGACAGCATTTAATTTCCCTTTGGGATCCCAGACAGGTGTTGTTTAACACAGACACTCACCTGTTCAGGTAGCAGCTCTGAAGTCAGCTTCTGATTCGATAAAAGAATATTTCACCCTTTAATAACTGAACCACCGTCAAAATCCAAACACATCCACTGGTCAAAATTAGATTAGTATAATAATTAAGCGCAGGCTTGAACAGTTAAATTGATCTCTACTTTAGCCTCAAGGAGTCGATTTAAGGTGCAGCTAATCGACCTTTTAGTGTTTCTATGATTATAATTAAGGTTTCACATATCATACATTTACTTTAAGGAATATTTAATCAGCTTTAAATAATCCACATCAGGTTTAACCAAGTTAATATTAACTTTAAAGTTAAAATCGACTAATAGCTTAAAAAGCCCTTTAAAGAGACGGTATGAATCAAATGCTAACTTCTGCAAGCTAACAGGCTACTATCGGTTGATAACAGCTAGCCGATGCTGCCTGACACCAGCCATGCATGGAAGCGGACTCCGTTCATGTCAGACATGTTAAACCAACAACAAAAAAGCGCTTTGCCTACTTTAGTTTTTGCGCAAACAGAAACGCAAAACGACCCCGTCCGATAATGAGCGTATTTGGCATCATCATCATCATCATCATCATGCTAACCGGCTACATTGTTGTGCTGAACCGGAGAAATAAAACGGATAACCGTTAAAGACAGCCGAGCACTTACCGTGAGGACAGCAGCCGGGCGGAGGGTCTGCCTCCCGGTAAGATACCGGAACAAGCCGACAAACAAACAAACAAACACCGGAGCGGCTCTTGACGCAGAGGCTGACGGGAGATGCGTTTGAGGACGGCTCGGAAAAAAGACGACTAACTCTCAGGATGCAGTCAGACTGGACTTTGTTGCACTCCTGTGTTGGGTTTTAGGAAGCGCAGTCATTCATTTACATTAATCAATAAGTAATAATAATAATAGTTAAATTTGTTAATAATTACAACTGAAAAGAACAATGACATACTTTTTAAATCTGTCTTAATCTAATTTTATTGTTGATAAAAAATATACATTTATTTTTCAAGAAATAGCCTGAATGAAATTATTACATTATTTCAATCAAAATTTTGAGATTAAAATCTGAATCCTGATAAAAATTTAATTATGAGAGTATAGTTATAATTCTGAGATTCAATTCAGAATTCAGAGAATAATTGAATGTTAAGATTAAAGGCATTAAACTAAAGGCAGAATTATTAGATTAAAGTCAGAATTTTGAGATTAAAGTCATAATTCTTTATTTTCCACTGACTCTCATCCTCTTTTGTAAAATTTTGCAATTATAATACATCAAATAAAAGTAAGATTTCAATTTTAATTTCAATGTTAAACCCACATACATCTGATGTAACTTTAATCCCACAATTCTGTGTTTAATCTCAAAATTTTCTCTGAATTCTTCCTTTAATCTCAGGACCCCCGCATTAAAGTCAGAATCCTTTTCTTAGTTGCTGGCCTTGATTCGATTCTGTAACATTTAAATATATGATACTTAATTATTCATTTCATTCTAACATATATTTTTTAATTTATTTATACGTGAAATATTTTCAACAGGCAAATAATTTTTTTTTAAGTTTTTTTTTTTTTTTGCCATGATTTAGGAGATATTAAGGAAGTTATTGAGCTATAATTTTGTTTTCGTTTGTGTTTTAATTGGTTTCAGTTTTATCAGACTCAACCAGCAGAGGGCGCCAAAGTTAAACTAATGCTGGGAACAACAAAGGTTTCATTCATTCATAGGAGAAACACAGAAATGTTCAGCAAAGCACAAAACAAACGTCCAGGAGGATTTGGCATGAAATCGAATGTATTTAATGAGAAAAACAATCAAGACATACAAAAAATTTATTAAAATTTAATAAAATTAGGTTATATATGATTGAATTTATGTGTTTGATCAAGTAAATTTAAGACAAATCAAAGGTGATTTATTTGCTAAAATCTTCACCAGAAGCTTAAACGATGTGAATACAGTATTTAATGTAATAATTTCCAGTTTATTGCCATATGCATGATACAACACTGTATTAGAAAACAAGAGGAGTAAATTTCCACCAAAAAATTTCAGATTAATCTCAGAAATTTTCTAGAAAAAGAATGAGGAAATTTCTCAGTTTGAAAAGTTGAGAATTCGTACAAAAAAAATAAGATTTTGAAATTAAACTCAGATATACATGTTTTAGAAAAAACATGGAAATTTCTGAGTTTCAAGAATTTGCTACAAAAAATTTTAATTTTGAGATTAAGCTCAGAAAATTTCTAGAAAAAAAAGCTAAATTCTGAAAGTGAAAGATCCAAAATTTATGTGAAAAAAACAAAAATTTTGAGATTAATCTCCAGAGAAAACAAAGAAATTTCTAAGTTTAAAAAGTCAAAAAAATAAGCTAGAAAAAAGTAAAATTTTGAGATTAATCTCAGAAATTTTCTAGAAAAAATTTGGTCAGAAATTTCCTAAATTTTTTCTAGAAAGTTTCTGAGATTAATCTAAAAATGTAATTCTCCTTTTTCTATGTCAACGGTGATGTGCCGTCGTATCAAAGATTAGGGTGATTAGGGCCAAATTTGTAGCTCAGTAACACAAATAATCATGAAAACACAAAAGGAAGAATGTAAGAAAGTTCCTTAGCAAATGTAATGTTGATTATTTAGAATTATCAACATGTAATTTTTAACTAAATACTGGTAAAAACATTTTTTTTTTATTAAAATACTCCTTGTACAATCATTTCGAAGATTTCTGACAGGTTTTCTTTGTTACATATTTTTAAATCTAGATCTGCTAGAAGAAGGAACAATATCAATGTAAAGTGTATGAAATGGATGGAATAATTCAAAATTTGTTCCCACAATCTCATTCTGCGATTGAATTTTTGTTTTATGATATGAAACTAAAGATAATTCAATTCGTTTTGGTTTCATTCGCAGCAAAACTTGAATGTCCAAGTGGCTCTGAACCCAACCCAGAGAAATAACTTTCCACTGTGTCACCGTCACCTCCCAACTACACCTGAATGAAACCACACACACACACACCCACACACACACACACCCACACACACACACCCACACACACACACGCTGTGGGCGGAGTTTCTTGGTGGTTTAAGATGGTGTGTTCAGCTGGAAGCTCACACAGAGACTGATTCACGTTCCTGCTGCTGTTTTATTATGACTGATCTGTGCGGTGAGTTTTTACCAACTTTGTACTGGAAGAAAGAAAAATGTAATTATTTCAAATTTAATTTCAAAGATTATTCCTGAAAACCAGAGTTATTTATTTGCTTATTTGTAATTTTCACTCCCGTTTCTGCTGTTTTTATCTTACTGTAACGTCTTCAAAGGACAAATTCTTGATTAATTCAATTAGATTGTAACTTTCTGCTAAATATTTAACAGGAACATTTTCAAAACAGAATAATATGTTTGCATTCTCTAAATAAAAGTTTATTTAGTTTTAGTTTAGCTATTCTGTGGGATACTAAACCTTTAAAAACTGAAGTATAGAAGCCATAATAAATAAAAGTGAAATGTTTTTCATTCTTTTAAAAATTATTTTAATTTGAAAGGATTTTAATGATAAATTGAGTTTTTTATGTAAAATACAGTTTCAATGAGGGCAAACCTTGATGGATTTTAGAGAAAAAAATTGTATAAAAATGAAAACCAGCCGTAAGTTGAGTAAAAACAGCTCATCTGTTTTCTTTCAATACTTTTTAAAAGCAACCTGAAGGTTTGATTTTCTACTCTGGATAAATATCCACTTTAATGAGCCCAAACTGGAATTGTTTCTATTTTTAATGTTGATATTTGAGCTGCAGTCACTCACTTCTCTGTGGTCGTTTCTCACGACGTCACATCAGAATGTCTCCCTGGTTTCGGCCACATTCGGATCCGGTTCTGCAGCCGCCTGCAGTGGGTTAACTGGTCCATCAGGCGGGATGCTGAACCGGAAACATCAGACAGAAAGTCACCAAACGCTGCAAACATTTCAGACAGGAAAGATGCACTTTGCACATATATGCAACAGAGATAAGCGTATAAATCCCAGAGGACGGTTAAAGATTAAACCTGCAGGTTCCAACCTTTTACCAACACAAACTTCTCCCATAAGACCAATAAACACTTGAATCTTTTATTTTACCATAAAACGTTAATGTTACCTTTACACCATATTTAATCTGTAAGTACTGCTTTAAATGTTAAAAAACATGAATCATTATTTAAGGGGTATAAATATGAAAACTACTATATATTCGTATTGGATAGAAAAAAGGAGCACATTTCCGCCAAAAAACTAACATTTTTAAATTGATCTCACAAATTTTCTAAAGTTAAACATCTGCGAGAACAAAAACTCAGAAATTATGCCATTAATCTCAGAAATTTTCTAGAAAATTTGTGGAAATGTCTGAACATCAAAAGTTTAAAAATTGCAAGAAGTCACAAATTTTAAGATTAATCTCAGATTTTTTTTAATAAAAAACAATGAAAGTTCTGAACTACAAAGTAAAAAATTTTTAAAATTCTGAAACTCATAATCTCAAAATTAGAATTTGTTTTGCAAATTTTTGACATTTCTAGCTAAAAGAATTCCTCCTTTTCTAGAAAATTTGTGAATACAGTGAACTAAAACCATGTACTATCTTTACATATTAGTCTATCATACATGTATAATATTCTTGTTCTCAGTTGTAACTCTTTAAAATGTAAAAGAGCGAATAGCTAAAATCCGCAAATACTTGAGATTTCCTCTAAAAACTATTTTAAACGCCTATTTTAATCATTCAAACACATTTTATTCCCTTTGCTGTTGCCACAGAGACGATTAGATCCTTCTGAACAAAACAGAACCAGTTCTAAAGCCACGCAACGAGCCTCAGGAAGACCAAATGCCAGCTGACCTTTAACCCCTCTCCAAAATGGACGTCCGTCTGCAGGGCAACTCTCAGCTCCACTACGGCGTCAACGGCGGCGCCGGTCGAAACTCTGGTCCTGGAGTGAGTATTTCACTGCATGAGGTGTTTGTATGGAGGCTAGAACTGATTTAATACAAACAAAAATAAAAACAGAAGAAGAAGAAGAAAAAAAAATCAGAAGAAGAAAAATGGTAGAAGAAGAAAAGCCCCGCCTTTAGGTTTGCTAACAGCTAACCAATAATATTTGTTAGTTTAGCGGCCAAGAAAACAACAATATGAGCTTAAAATATGACTTTTTTTATTTGCGTAGTAAATAAAAAAATACATTTTGAGACATAAAGTGAATATATTGATTTGAAATCCGTGCTTTTTATTATTTATCTTTATTTTAGCTTAGCTTAATTTTTGGAGGGAAATGGTGAACCTACAGGGCTTCTACATAATCTTTAAAAAATAAAACAAAGACGTAAAAATACATAATCATCCACGCTACAGTGTTTCAGTGATTTGTTTTATAAGCATTTTTGTTTGTAATTCAGAATTTTAGTGCCAGCTAGCTATTGCTAAGTGTCCACTGCTCATCCAAACCCATCAGCTAACATGTCCATATCCTGCTGTCATTCAACCCATAAACCTTTACAAACTTATTTTTAACAGTCACTTTAATAGGTTTCCCCCTCCTGCAAATTAAGCTTTAAAAATGAATCCTGTTCCCTGACTTGCAGTGTTTCAGATAAAGCTTGGCTGACTGACTCATTGTTTTAATTTTTAACTAAAGGCAACATTTAGGAGTAACCTTTATATTTTTTAAACTAATTGTAATAGACATGAGTATGTTTTGGTAAATTACTTTTCATAAGCTGATTTAATTCCCGTCATACTGGTGCCAACCAGCTTTGCGTACCCAGATAGAGATCTGACAGATCGCCTGAGGTGTTTAAACTCAGTTTATCAGATGATGGCTGACAGATCAAACTGTATTTCACCTTGACGCTGCTCTATGTTTACACAATGCAATCAGCGAACACGAACTCTGGGAAATCACACCGGCTTAACGACTAATTCCCATTGTTTGCCTTTGGGAATGATAATTATTATCAGCAGGCAAAACAGTCCAACCAGTTGAGCTGCAGTTTTCTGCATCCTGAGCTGCTTCACTACAATAGCCAACATTCATAACAGCTGAAACCAGCAGGCTGGTGTTTATCTGGCACTGGTTTCAGCTGGGTGTTGCTGCAGGTATCTTTGTGTCCATATCTTTAAAGCAAAACAAAGCATGCAGTCATCTTGTTGGGGTGGTTTCCATAACCCTGGTGTCCGCAAAATAACCTTAGCATACTCTTCCATCTTAAACTGAAGCTCACTGCCTTGAAATGATCCAGATTATCTCCAGTCTTGTGTGTTGTTGGGTTTATTTAAACTAGATCTATTGGTTTTTACTTAAATGGTGCATTAATTTCTTACTTGGGCTTTGGTTTTTCTGAAAGTTGGAGGAATGTAAGGTATTTGCTTTAGAAATATGTTTGTAATCCTTTCCAAACTAATAAATTTCTCATCTGTATTTCTTTAGACATGCTAATGAAATGGCCAATCTAGAGAAATAGATTCTTTAGAAATGCTTGTATTGTATATACTGTATGTCTTTAGTGCTTAAAGTTTTAAGAAATGTATTATTTTCTTGGATTGTCATCCTGGATTTTTGTTTTAGATTATCAGCTTGGGTGAAATCATTCCCTAATATGACTTTGAGACATATCATCCCTCCTTTGATAAAAACATTTTTAGTTGCATTACACATTGTCATACTACTTATCATAATCATATGGATTATGATTAATTAGGTGGAGTTGATCCTTCGGGACAAAAAATGTATCCGAGTTTTACTGCTGAATATCTTGTGATGTTGTTCTGCTATGTTTGAACTAATAACATGAACCTTAAGTAGGAAGAGACCAAAGTTGAGCACTGACTTCGCAATAGAAGAGAGACTGCCGGGTAGAAAATCAGGTATAGAAGTTTTAGGAACAGAAACGGTTGAAAAAGACGTTCAGCAGTTCTTCATGGAAAGCAGAAGAGAGACTGTGATAGATAACTTGGTTTAAAATGTTTGGTTTTTTGGTATAAAAACAACTTTCTCAACATTCTTCAATGTTTTACCTACTACAGGGAGACACTCTGAAGTTTCTGAGTCGAGAGGAACAGGAGTGCCTCCAGTTCTTTGAGGAAACCATTGAGTCTTTGGAGGATGGCACAGATGAGGAGCAGCAAAGGCTTGGCCAGAGGAGGCGCCCTGAACTCAACAATCAGCCTTTTGACTCGGTTGACGGACATCGAAGCCTGGCTCCGAACCATGAGGTGTCGCCTAACTACATAATCGACCTGGTCCACTCAGAACCGGACTTGGTGCACACTGCAGAGCCAGTCTATAGCCCCACCCATCAAGGTACAATGCACCACTGCTGCTTTGTGGTGCAGTGGTGCACCACAAAGCACCACTGCACCACAGTGCGTCCAGAAGGGCCAGAAGTGTGTTGAGTCCAGAAGTGTGTTTTAATCATTTTGTACATTGTTGGTGAACTGAACTGAGTGTTTTGTCTGTTTACATCCAGATTTTTACCACGTGTCCCACACTCCTGAAAGCAACTTTGAGGCAAAGCGGAGGCATGACGTGTTCCCCTCAGAGTATAACCCTCCTTTACGAAGTGCAAGCTTTGGGATGACAGACAGCCATTCCTCCTACCACCCTCCAGGCAGTGTCCCCACTCCAGTTTTGATTGCTCAGCAGCTTGCAGAGAACCAGGGAGATGGAACATCAAACTTGCATCCTTCGTCTTTGCTCCGTCGCCTTAGCATGGAGTCGGAAAAAACACCCAGAGACAAATCAAATATTTCTGTGAAACATGGTCCTGCTCCCTCATCAAAGCCAACCCACTATCCTCCTAATATCCACGTGGTTCATGGTGGAAAGGAGCCCCACATACCAGTAGCTAACGTAAACATCCATGAGCGACAGGAGCAGATGTTGGCACACCTGGCAGGTACTTCCCACCCTCTGCTCCAACATACAGAAGACAACACACGAAATAGTCCATCCCGTAGTATTTCCTTTAAAGACCCAGAGCCAGATAAATCCAGGATGGAGGCCCTGTCAATGCTGGGCTTGACAAGGGGCAGAGCTACATCACTCCAAATAATACCTGACAACTACTCACAGGATCCTCACAAAGGTCCAGACCCCAGAGTCTCATCGCCAGACCGCAGTCTCATCCCAACAGCAAAAATCAGTACTGACCTTCCACAACCAAATATGTCAACACCCCCTCCAGTCTGCTTTAATGACAACAAGAATACAGAAACCTTGCCCTCACATTCCTTCAGGAGCCACGATGAAAGAAGCTCCCAGCGGGACCCTTCATCTCTAACAATGTCCCCTCCTCCAGCTGACATCACCTCACCGGCGTTCAACACCTTTGGAGGGAAATCCATTGTGGTCCATCCCTCTGTATCCCAAAAGAACGAAGCTCCAACCTCTCCAACTACCCCCGAGCCCAAAAACCTTCCACTTGCACCTTCTAACCCAATAGAGCTCAATTCTTATGGAGGAAAGTCAAAAGTCATGACTTCTGCCAATCTACCCGACATCCTCAGCTCTCATATCGACACAAGGGAAACCATTCCTGCCAAGCCAGAGCCACCGGCCGTCGAGCCAAGCAAGTATGGAGGAAAGAGCCGAACCTTTGACCCTGTTTCTGGGCTATATCGGACCTCAGAAAGCCGAGCTAAAAGTTTCAAACCTCCACCGCCGACCCCAGCCCCTAGACCTCCTCGGCAGTCCTACCATGGCATGCTTCCTCCCCAGAAACCGCCAGCAAGGGCCTCTTCTCCTGAATACAGGCGAAGGCCCAGCAGCATGTTCCGTCCTCAAGGTATCACCGTACAGTTCTGTGGACGAGGAGCCATGAACGAATCACGCAGGGAGGCATTGAGGAGACTAGGACTGCTGAAAGACTCTTAATCAACCCTTTGCAGATTTACCTCTCAGTCTCCATTGACTTAACTAGAATATCTGCATCGCTTTGCTAATGGCAATGGTATGCAAAACGTTTCCTCTATTGTGTGAGAATGAGGTGTGTCTGTAGACAAACAGGCTTTTACAGAGGAATCTTGGTACTTGACAGACCTGAAGGGCCACTCCTCACCGTCAAGCCTTAAAAAAACAGAGTACCTTTACTCAACACTGCTTTCTCAGAAGAAATCTCGGCTGGTTCAAGATATTCTGTGAAATCTCATCAAAGACGCTGTGGACAATATGTCTGAGTAAGACATTGTGGGGTCAAAGGCCGTGCTGTACAGAGGAGTCAAGGATCATTTTGTTCTCTTTTTTTAGCTCAAATGTAAATATATTTAACATGGGAGAAGGGATTAGTTACACATTTTCCAACCATTTGTTTGTCTGGTTCTTATTTGGGACCTTAAATTCGCTGATTTCTAGGCTTATCAGAATTACGTAGATTCCTTTCTCATTTTATTCCATTTTGTTCTCAAACTATTTCTTTAAATTATGAGGCAGTTAAATTTTATTTTTGTTTTATTTGTGAGTTTTTGTAGATTTTTACCCTTTTTTCATTTAACCAACTTAAACATTTAGTCAACTGCATTTTGGAAACATGGTGAGATTGGCAAAATTTTGTGCTCAGGTACAAAGCTAACTGCTATTAGCACTTAGCTATTAGCAAGACTTTGATAATCCTATCTGCAATTAAATTTTTAAACATTATAACATCTCAACAAAAGTAGTGCAAACAATTTAAGTGACCAATTTAATGTAAAAGATAAATAATTACTTTAGATATGACCAGCTGTTATTAGGAAGGCAGCCATATTGGATTTTGAGATCTGATTTTCCAATTCTTTAGTTTCATTTGATTTTTTTTTTCAACACAAACCTGCAAATTCAAACTTTAATTCAACCAGACAACTCAGTTATGTCACTCAGTATTAGCAAATAGCAATATTAGCAATACAGAGACAATATACATGTATCCATATATAACATCTTTACTAACAGGAGTCGTAAAATATAATGTATTTGACCATGTGAAAAACAAATGGAGGTGAAAATATAGAAATAATTACTGTAGATATGATCACGTATTATAGAGAGGCAGCCATATTGGATTTGTAGATCCAACTTTTCAAATTCTGGCTCCCGTTTCTTTCTCCAACTTAGAAGTCGCAAAACCTCCAACTTCAAATTGTACATAATATTTTACAAACAAATTTAAGAATAAACATCTCATACTCACAATGGTTCTGTAAAATTAAGAAAATTCGCACTAAAATAGTTTTATTATTTACAAAGTTAAATCATGTTTATAGATTGGAAATGATATTTTTCTTAAGATGTGCATTTTCAAAATGTTCCCCATGGAGTAGTTGAAAAGTTTCGAAAGATGTATAAATGTGCAAGTCTTTTTTCTGGTATTTTTTATTGTTTATGATTGTTTACCTACTGGGCATTTTAGTGAGCAGTTAATTTTTCTTTTTTTGATCAAAGCTTTGGGAAAAACTACAGGAACTTTTCTATACTGCAGTTTTATTACCTCTAATGACTGAAACTTACGGCGTAAGGAGGAAAAACGAACAACGGAGTTAAAGGATTCTGCAAAATGCGTTGATGCAAACGTGCAATTTCTCTGGAGAATGTGGAGCTGGATGGTATTTTTACTCCACAGACAAACATCCCACACTCAGCCACAAACTGCTGGAATGGGAACGTGGAGAAGACTTGGACGTTTTTACATGTGGAAGGAGAAATTTAAAAACTACTCTCACTGTGCAGAACTGCAGCTGTAAAACCACCCAGCCTAGAAATACATCGCGGGTTACTTCTGTGTGTGTGTGTGTGTGTGTGTGTGTGTGTTCTGACTCCGGCCTCTGTAGTTCACCTACAGTAACTTTAGAAGTATATTTAGTAAATTTTATTTACGGACTCCGGTTCTCTGTAGCTCATCTACAGTCTTTTTGAAGTATCAAATGGTGCAAAAACAAACAGAAGATAACGACGTTCTGCTGAACACACTAGGAGGAAATGTCTTTGCAAAGCGTATGTGAGCATTTAATCTTAAAAATGGACAAACTGCCATGTGAAGCTGCTGCTAGCCTGAAATGTCCTTGTAATATATATATATATATATATATCAACATATCTATTGTCATTTTGTCCCTTATAAACTATAACATGAGTCTGCCTGTTTTGTGTTGAATGTGGGAAATAAAAACCTTCAGTTTAATATTGTTTAAATACTTTGTTGTCAGTAATACACTCAAAAAGTTTATATATATATATATATCTCACTCAGACATAAATCAAAACGTTTCTATTTTAGGTCAGTTATGATTATCCAAATATTCCTGTTTGCTAAATGTGAAAATAAACTTTTTACTTTAGACATTTGTTCTGCTTTGTCTGCAAATTACAGAAATTAATCTGTAACAGTATCAAACATATTATTGCCAATCAAGAATAATCTGGAGAAATTGACTCAATTTTACAAACAACCAAAATATGTTCAGTTAAATCAAATATTTACAATTTTAAGTCACAAATTTTTGACTTCAAGTGCAGAAATTTCAATGTTTTTTCTAAAAATTTCTGACATTAGGCTTAAAATTTTAGTTTTTTCTTGCAAATTTTTGACTTTCGAAACTAAGAAGTTTCTATGTTTTTTTTCTACAAAATTTCTGATTTTTTTCTAACAAACGTTTAACTTTGAAACTCACCACAAATTTTATTCTAAAATTTCTGAGATTGCTCTTAAAATTGCTGGGTTTTTTCTTTCAAATTTTTGACGTGAAGCTTGGATATTTCATTATCCTTTCTAGAAACTTTTTGAGTTTTTTGGTGGAAATTTACTCAATTTTTCTATCCGAATTTACCTTAATGCCATCCTGTGAATAATCTGACAGCTCAACTAGTAGTTTTTCATCAGTATTAAGAGGAATTATTGACTTAAAAAACATTTTAACTTGCTGAAAAGTTGCTTGTAAATTAGTGTAATGAGATATTTGCACTAGAAACTAGACTAAAATCTTGGTTAGATTTTGCGTTTCTGCAGCTTTTCCTTCACAGCAGCTTTTATTCTCTGCAGGCTGAACTTTGCGGCGGCAGGAAATGAGGAAACTCTCCTGCTGCCTTGTAATTAGAGCTCGACAAACAGGACGCACCCTGAAAAACTCAGAAAAACAACATCCATCACCTCCACACATTTATTGTGCTGAAATTTCTTCATCATGAGCGGCGACACAAAACTTCAGCAGGAAGAGATTCCTGAATCTAGGCACAGAAACGCAAAGAATTACCAGTTTTTACAGCAGAAAACAACTGAAAAGCTCCATGCAGAAGTTTACATGTAACCATCTAAAACTTGAACAGATTAAATTAATCTAATAAGAGAGCAAAGGTCGTCACTGAGGAAGACTCTCAGGCACACAGTAATACGTTAGTCCAAAAGGAGGAAGAGAAATCTCCACGAAAACAAAGGTAAATATGTACACCCGGGTGTCCATCAGGGAACATCCAGATCCGTTTGAGTTCAATCTGTGGTTTAAAATCCGTACAAAAGCACTTTAAAACATTTCGCTAAGCAATTTGTTTCTGCTGTGTCATCAAGATCTGATTTAGTTCCACGTATTTAATTCATAAATGACTAAAATAGATAAAAAGGTGACAAACTGAGCTTTGAAGATGCAAACTGGTGAATTTCTTGCTTACTCGTAAAAACAGAAAACGCGTGTTCATAAAAACAAAACTGGAGCCAAAAACTAAATAAAACTAAGTTAAAAAAACATCAGTAATGCCAATAAATCAAATCAGAAAGCAGAAATAATTTTAATTTTCTTGAAATTGAAATAAAAACAAAATGAATGATGAATCTAAAGCAAATTTAAGTTTAAATGTAAATCTGTCAGGATTTAAAATCATTTTAGACCAAAACTGAAAACCGAGCTTAATTATTTCTTTATTCCAACGAGGCGATGAGCTAATAAATGTTAACGTCTCTTGACCACACAGATGTGTAAGAACACATCTGTGTGGGGAAACCATGAAAATATATATTTTTTTCTGTTAATGATTCTTGTTTAAAGTCTGAAGAAACGAGATAAATTAGAAAATTCAACAATTCATTGATAAACAGATGAAGGAGGAACTGAACAGTTTTCTCATTGTGAAGGTCACACACTGCTGTGGGACGGCGTCCAATTCTTCAACCAGCATTCGTCACAAAATGGCCATTAATGTTTATTTTAATGTGAATTTTAAAGTGTCATATTAAAGGTTGATGGAAGCATGAAATTCTGAAATAACTCCCTCAATTTAGTAAAAAACATTTTTTAAGTTAGCTTGAGTTTGTTTTCAACTTTTCAGAAAAAGAGTCAATTATAACTTATATCATCCAAGTCTAAGAGACGCTCTGGATGATGATGCTCCAGTAACTGTCAGTGTTGCAGTAAATCTGAAAAGGCCTCTGACTGAGGCTGAGAAATACGACTTAAAAATAACATTTTTCCTACCAAATCTGATTTTAATAAATTTTTCCCTCGCTTTCTTTACTTAAAAAGAAATTACAGATGACAGATTATTTCAATCATCCCTTCTGCGAGTTAAGATTCAAGATGGCCGCCCTGCGAGCTCTGACATCACTGAACTATGGAAACAATAATCAAAATTCAATTCAATTAAAATCACAAAAAACAGAAAATTTGATCCATGTATTGATAAAATCGATTAACCGCCCTGATCATGACATGCCAACAGCTCAATATCCGTTCAGCAGAGACGACATTCCACAGAATATAATCTGCTAATCCACCTCCTTTGCTTTTGCAGCACCATTTTGATTTGTTGGGCTTTAGCAGAGGGAATCTGGTGACTTTTTGTGGCACCATTTAAAAGGAAATTAACTTTCAATCAGTAAATTGCATCAAATAATCAAAATTAATATTCCAAATGAAAAAACATTCAGTCCCTAAACTTCAGAACTGCAACCGACCGTCAGCCACCATTTCTGCACATTGTCTGTCTGAACAGAAAATTCAAATAGACGGAAAAATCACAAAGTTTTTAACTGCTAAAACCTTCCAGAGGATCTTGATTGAGCCATAAAGCGTCAAAATTTAACAAAACAAAAGCAGAAAACTTACATCTGTGCAAACTATCAAATATTTTAATAAACAAATACTTTTAAACTGAAATAAATCATGGGAGAAACAGGAATTAAAAATGGCTGCAGATGAAGTCTGAAGCGATTTTCTGAATTAATCAGATATTAAAACCCTCTGGAAGGTGATTTTTATTTTTTTATCTTTTCTGCTTCATGATTCAAGTGAAAATCTTTGTTTTGCCGGGAAATTAAAAGGTTCCTGCGTTGGCGATCAGTCAGACGGTCTCACAGCAGGATCCGTGCACACAGGAAACAGTAGAAGAAGAAGAAGAAGATGCAGACTGTTCTCCTTAAATCGGTTTATTTTTCTTCAACCCGGTGACACCGACGCTCCGCCGCCGCGTCCGGTCCGTCCTCCAAACCCGACCGCTGCCGGGTTTTTCTTCAGACAACAGGCAAAAAAGGAAGAGAGCCACCTGTCTGAGCCCTGACCTTTGACCTCTCCTCCCTGGGTTTGCTAACAGTGTGTGTTCAGGTCCGGGGGTTTCTGGTCCGACCCGGCGTCGGGGGGATTCGCTTTCCCCTCCCTCTCTCTCTCTCTGGTGCTCGCTCGCTCGGCCCGGCGCCGTCTCCCATCAGCGTCTCCTGCAGGACAGAGCAGGAAGTTACTGGAGGCCAGCAGGGAACAGTTTTATTTCCCAAATACGGGTCCAAACGTTCGCTTTCCCTCCATTAACTTTCAACATGACTCCAATTTAAACATTTCAGCGTTTAGATCGTTAGACTCAAACAGATCCTGCAAACACACAAAAAAAGCAGCTGCGTTTTCATCATGCAAAAATAAATTAGCTTCATCGAAACATGACAAAAAAATTAATCAAGTTTAGGGCTGAAGCGATTAATCAGATTAATCATGACTACAAAAATTATTGCAGAGTAGCAGCATGTTTATAGGGATAAAAATCCCCTGCTCTTGACTCCCCCTAGTGGCCTGGAGGGACCACTGCACGTTATGTACTTCCTGTCATTTATGCTAGCACTTTTAAGCTATTTGCTGCTTTTTAGATAATTATTACTAGCCAACTGTTGGCTAGTTTTAGATAACAGTTTTGTAAACAAAAATTTTCCCATTTATATTTTTTGTTAAATTTTCAACTGACAAGTTTTAGCTAAAACTTAATGTATATCTTGTTAGCTGATTTCAAGTTAGCCTTTAGATGCCTATAAAAAGTATTTACCCCCATGGAAGTTTTCCCCTTTTATGACTTTTACAAATCAGTCATAAATCAACAAAACTCATTTTAAATTTTTTTTTTGGGTGCAACGTTTTTTGGAGTTTACATCATTTGTGTTTGAGGGATGCATGGATGGTAGCAGTCAGTGTTGCAACTAATCTGAAGAGGCCTCTGACTGGAGACTGTTGCTGTATGCTAATAGCTTAAAATTCAGGCAGCTGATAATGTTGTGGATGACATCATCGGCTCTGATAATCCACCTCCTTTACTTTTGCCTCTCCAAATCTCTTATCTGGTCTCTGGGCTTTGATTGGACCATTGCAACAACAACTTTTTTTTTTTGAGATGTAGTTTTTTCTGAATTTACATGTTACTTACCTCCTAACTTTCTGCTCCTGTAACTGGGAATTAAAATGAGTTTGGGACGTTGTTGTTCCCAGGATTAGTTTTTGGAGAATCTATATTTAATGGACTTGAGGATTTGGCTGCGATGTGGCATCAGTAACCGCTATGAAGCTTACCCTGGAGTCACATGACTGACCTCGACTGTTACTTTGGCTGTTTTTTGTAATCCTTGAGATGTTTGTGATGATTGATAAATTGCAACAGATAAAATATTTCAGCTCAAGAGCTTGCTTTTTTGAGAAGAAAAAAAACCCAGCCACTTAAAAAGTTAATATGGCAGACATTTTTCAAGATGGTCGTCAAGGAAAGTTTCTTTTTGCTTTTTTTGTTTTGTTTTCAAGATGATGGCCATCATGGAAATTTATTTTTGCACTAAAATCGGCAATTAGATGAATGTGTTTACAGTCAAATCACTGTATGCATATTTTGAACCACTGAAAACATATGTATTTTCTTGATCTTTAATTTTCTTTTTCAAAATGGCCGTCATCGTTGTAACGGAGAATATATGTTTGAAATAAAGTTGGAAGGAGCTGAAGCCAGTCGGACACAGCTGACAAAAAAGTACGTTGATCATTAATCCGTTAATGAAAAGTCTTAGATAAACTAATGCTACTAATGCTAAACTGATAAAAAATTAGCGGAAGTTAGCGTTAAAATAAATAATTTGTGCCATCTAACGCTAAATTACTAAGCAAAAAAAATTAGCAGAAGTTAGTTCTATACACAAAAAATAGCATAAGAGGCAGCTAACAGAAAAATATTATCAGCTAACACTTAGCTGCTAAACACATAAAAACAGCAGCTGATGCTAAACATATTAAAAAAATAGAGAAAGCTAATGCTAAGCACACACAAAAATAGCTTGGCAGGAGTTAACTACTAAACAGAAAAATATTATTGGAAATCAACGTTCAAAAGCAAAATCAAACATAAAAAAATAGTGGAAGCTAATGCTAACCACTAAGACGACTTTCAGTGACATCATCTCTTCCCAGTTGACAACTGGTGTGAGGAAAGTCCTGAGTTTCTGATTTTGCTTTGAAGTTATTTGAATTTTGATAAAGTTTATCCAATGAGGAAAAAAATTTTACCAATCATGGCAATAATCAGTTTAAAAGGCTGAAAATGGCAGCCATACTTTCCTCCTTAAATCCAATGGAAGCACCAAAGGTTTACTTGTTTTTCCTCTTTTGGCTTCACTTTTACTTGAATAAAAAATGAGTGAGGAAGCTGATAAAGAACAGATCAGTTTTATTGGATCCTGCTGCAGTGAATCCAACACACAACAGATGCAGCTTGTTGCTGCTGAACCGGCTTTTATTTTAAGAAGTCTCTGAAAAGTAAAAAACCAAATGTGAAAATATAAAACGATCTAAGTCTGTCTCTGAGTGTTCAAGGTTTTATTCCACAGCTTGTCCCTGCTGTCTCTGCTGCTTGGCTTTCCTGTCTCTGTCCCTCTGCCTGCCTTGGACCTCATGCTTTTCAATTCTCGCCCTTTTCTCTCTGCTAAAACAGACACCAGGAGGCGATTCAGACATCACACCCTGAGCTGGAACATTCTCTCCGTTAGCCGCCTCGTTGCTCTGGATGCACGTCTCACCTTCCTCCGGTTTTGAAGATGAGGTCGGCGTTGGGAGCGCCTTTCGGGTGCTGGTAGCGCGGCCGGCGCTCCCGGTTGGTGTTGGCCGGAGCCGGACGCTGGGCGAACGACTGCATCATCTCTGAAGAACGTGAAGGAATGAAACACAAAAAAGATGAAATGAAAGAAGAAATGCAGAAAAGATTCTGGGTTTTCCCCTGACAGGCTCCGAATTCAGGTTCTCAGCTAAACTGGGTCTTGCTTCAGGAAATAAGTCGCTCCATTTCCTTGTTAGGCTCATTAACTACTAATCTAGTTAAGTGTCAGCCAAGCTAATGGTGAATCGGTAAATACAAACTATAGAAGGTATTGCTAAATCGCTAAACACTAAACTATAGCAGAAGCTAATGCTAGCTGATAGACACAAAACATAGCATAAGCTAACCCTAAACACAAAATAAAACGGAAGATAAACTGCTATACATATTTTAAAAAATAGCAGATGCTAATGCTGCTTATGTTCACTAACTACTAATACACTTTGCTAAGAGTCTTAGCTATGCTAATGCTAAACACACAAAAATAGCAGAAGCTAGCTCAAAACTGCTAAATACAAACAATTAGTACAAGCTAACTCTGAACAACTAAGCACAAAAAATAGCAGAAGCTAACAATAAACCGCTAAACAAAACGAAGCATAAGCCAATTCCAAAGTGTTAGTCACACAAAGAAATAGAAGATGCTAACGCTACCTAGCTAAATAACGAAATGTGTGTACCCTGGTAGTCTTCCTGCTCCTGCCTCTCGTTGATGTCCAGGGTGAGTTTCTTCATCCTCATCCTCTCCTCCTGCTCCGCCTGCTGCTGGTTGAAGTGGTTCGCCGCCAGGTGAGACGACAACGGGACGTTCAGGATCTTATACTGTCAGGAAAACAGGAAGTTATGTTACGACGCCGTATAAGGGACGTTACAGTTAGAAAAGACAAAAAGAGTAGAAAAAAACTCATGAAGTTCAGAATAATCTCTGAAATTTTCTATAAAAAACTTGGAAAAATTTTATTACTTTTGAAAAATTAAAACAAATTGTCTTTCAAAAAAAAAGGGGCTAGTTTAGACGAAAGCTCCAGACTGAAGATTTTTATCATCCAGTTTTTGGCAGAAAGAGAGAAAACAGAAAAATGATAAATTATTATAACTTATTGAGCTTATTTTAATTTATTATGCAGAAGTCTCAATGCTCCTTATCAACCTGTTAGCTTAGCTTGAAGACTGGAATCAAAGGGAAACTGCTAGCCTTATGCTAACAGAAACACAGATGCATCCAGCAGAATCTTCAAAGCTCAACAATAAACCAACTCAGAGCTGAAAGCTCCAGATTTTCCCTGAAAGAACTCGTTCAGTGCCGAGCGGCGGCTGAAGGCGAGCGGACAAACGGAGCTCAGAGCTGCAGTTAAAGCTAAACTCACACAGTGTTTACCCAGGGACAAACGTCATTTCCCCTCCACGCTGAAAACCACAAAGTAGTTCTGTGTTCACGTCGCGCTGACGGCTAACCGGAGCCGACTCTGGCAGGAGAGACGGACACACCCAACCCTCAAACCGCAGGTTTCTCCCCCGCAGACGGACGGAGATTTAACCCAAAGATATTTAACTGGAGACGTCAGCAGAGCAGCGCTGCGAAAACATTTAATCTAAATCATCTTCCTAAACATCTGAGACTTTAATACAGTCAGGATGGAGTCCCACAAGGTTCACTGCTCAGTCCGAAACTTTATTTTACATTCAATGTATCCAAGTTATTAACATTTATTTGCTGATGATGTCACACTGGGGTGGGCATTTTTCTTTTCATAATAATTTTACCAATAATTACCACAATAAATTCCAATAAATTATGTTTAAATCATAAAACAATTATTTTTGCTTTAATTATCTATCCATATTTTTGGGATTTTATTTTACCATTTTCATTTATAGATAAAAATAAATTTGAATATAATACTAAAATAAAACATGTGTACGAAATAAGATTTATGGTTGTGATAGTCATTATATAACGAAAAAGCTAAAATGTCAAATACAACTGAAATATAAACTATTTTTAAAAATATTTTAGTTCATATTTTAGAAAATTAAAAAAATCTAAATATTAAATTTTTTTTCAAATGACTTTTCTAAAATAAATAAATAAATAAATACATTTAATAACTTTTCATGTTATGCTGTTGCTCATCTTTTCCATACATTAATTAATGTGTGGTGATCTGAGGAAACTCTTATTAAACCAACACACGTCCACCTGCTCAGGCCTACTGCTGCATTAGTTTTGGTTCATGTTTTGCTTAGCATTGTGTTAAAAATGAAAGAAATAAATCATAATTTTAGTATTTGAAACAAAAAGAAATGAATCGTCAGCCTAAAGAGAATCTTTATGATCCAGATCAGTTGAACCTCTGAGTGTTTTGCTCGTCGTTTCCTCACCTGCTGCTTGTTTCCTTTGCGAGTGAGCATGACGAACTGCATGGTGTCGGAGATGTCAGAGTCTCCCTCTCCCATGCACTGCTGGCCGGAGCCGCCCTTCTTCAGCTGGCTCTTCAGCTGCAGCGGGATGGCCACGTCCAGCTGGTGCACCTTCACCGCCTCGCCGCTGCGCTGCTGCAGAGACCAGAAGCAGGAAGTGGAAAGTCAGCAGGCAGGAAGAGTCACCACATCCCACAGGAAGGACAGGAGGAAAGAAGACCTGCAGGTTCTCCAGCATCATCTTATCCAGAGCCTGGATGAAATCTTCGTCCTCAGCGCAGGCGACGTGCTTCAGTCCTCCGCCGCGGATCGTCACTTCCTGGCAACAAGAAACCCGATTTAACACAAAGACCTTCCACCATGACACCAGCCGATCTATCACATGAATACATTGTTCTCCTCGTCCGTCTCGTTCTCCTTGTTGGAGTCGGTCAGGTAATCTGTGTTCTCCTCCTCCTCTTCCTCACGCTCCTCTTCCTCATTCTCAGATCCGTCCTGTGGAGACAAAAAAATAAAACTGATTGTTACCTAAACAAGAAAATAAAGTAAAGAAATAAAGAAAAAGAGTAAATCCAAAAAGGAAGACAGAAAAGAAGTGTAGCTAGAATGGAAGAAAAACAAGAAGAAATACAGAAAAAAAAGAGCTGGAATTGGAAGAAAAACAGAAAGACAAAGAAAAAAAAAGAAATACAGAAAAAATAAAAACAGAAAAGAAAAAGACACAGAAAGGAACAAAAAACAGCGACAAAAGGAAGAAAGAAAAAAATAAAAATACAGAAAAAAATGCAGGAGGAAATATAAACTCTGTAACCGCCTCACTTCTCTGTAGCATGATGTAAACACTGATATGTCACCATAGCAACCAGATGGACTCACATCCTCTTCCTGTTCGTTCATCTCGCTCTCGTTGCCCGACTGCTCCTCGGTGTCAGCGGCTCCCTCTTCGTCCTCATCCTCGTCTTCCTCATCGAGCGGCTCACCTTCACTCATGGCGCTGGAGCGGCCGTCCTTCTCCATGGCCATGCCTTCATTAAAACACACACACTCCTGTTATGAACACATTCAACATGGAGGCAACCACCGGATAATAAAACCGTTCACCTGTTGACAGAAGGAAGGTGTAACGACTTGATCTGAGGCAACAGATCAGGTCTGGTGTGAGTGAAAGCCTGAGGAATGTCCATAAATCACTCTCTACTCTACAGCATTCATGTTGTCACCAAAACACTCAACACCAGCCGTGGAAAGTTACAGGGTAAAACATGCAAACCTCTTCCTCACTTCTCAGATCCTCCTTTAGGGGGCGCCGTTACTTCAACAAATCTTTCAATACATTTTTCAAAAGTTTGACTTTTGCATCTTTTATCTAATAATTCCAAGAGCTGGAGATGCAAGTTATCAATTTATGATCATCTAAAGTTGATCGATTAACGGTTAACTGATAGGCGGCCATTTTCTTTAAAGTTTTCTGTTGTATCAAGAGGGACGACCGTCTCTCCATAACACAAAAGGCTAAATTATTCATAATATCCTGAATTTAAAAAAAAAACATTACATTTTAACATTATTTTGTGCCAGCTACTTCAAATACAGGCAAAGGTTTTAGCTTTATTATCTTATTAAAAAATATCTTAGGTTGCTGAATAGAAAAATAAAATAATGAAATATGTAAAGAAATACCGTATGTGGTTGACTTGAACGAATGTTAAAACTTCGTAACAAGTGAATTAAATCCTCTTTAAAATCGACCGTCGTGTTTTTTACCACCATGTTTTTCTCCGTTAGCTCCTCTTTTCGGTCACATTCTCACCTTCATCTATGGATAACAACTTGACGCCGCTTCGCTGAATGACCGCTATTAACGGTGAAACTTTAATAAGCATATTATGTAAATTATATTTCAAAACAGAACCGCATAAAGTACATTTTCCACCCACTGAACCGTTTCTCTTTCTAGCTCAGAAATCTCTCCGCCATCTTGTTTCGATATTAACACCTCCGTTTACGACCAGCGGCGCCCTCTGCTGGATGGCGGCCAAACTACAACAAAATAAAGCGGACGTTATCAGTTAATCGATTGGAATAAATTTTAATCTAGCAAACCATTAAATCGACAAATACAACGAAAAACAAGGAACATACTGCTAAACAAAAAAATAACTATGAGAAGTCAAAATAATCTGAGAATAAAGTTGAGCTAATAAGAATAGGCATAATATTTTGAAAATAAAGTCGTAAAAGAATAAATGATACGAGAAAAAGGTCAAAATTATGAGGATAAAGTTGCAATATTATGACTTCAATCTCATAATAGTACGACTATTTTCATATTTTATTAACTTTATTATAAATTTGTGACTTCTTTAATTTCTTTTTTTATTTATTTTCCATCACAGGCCATTAACCGTAACTGTATTCACTGTTTTCATCCCTGCCAGGAGTATTTATAGACTGATTTAGAGGTAGTTTTTCCTCCTCTGAGCTGCTTTAACTCCAGGTTGTTGCACCTGAGTCACTTTCTCAGTGGGTGGAGCTCGCATTTTTCTCTGCATTCCAGTGCAACACACTGAAACTGTGGAACAAAGCAGAGTTTTCAGGCTGTCATCGAGCCGCGGAGCCAGATACACCTGCTGCAGAATCGCTTCCTTCTTCCCTTTCACCTCAGACAGACTGGAACTAAACCAGGCTGCAAGACCAGGCCATTCCATAAATACAGCCATGCTAAAAAGAAAGTACACCCTCATCCTGACCTGGGGTTTTACAGCAGATACCAAACCATCACACTCTAATGGTTATTCAGATACACTTGTTTCTGCAAGCTGGCAGCCATCTTGTTTATTAGAGAGGCTTTCACCTTTCAACCCTTCAAAACAGGCCATTCATTTTTAAATGATCCTGTCATGAACTTTAACCTTTGACTTCAGAGTTTTTTGTTTGTTTGCCTTCTCTCTGGGTTTTGCACCTTCTGACCTGGAGGTGAATCTGCAGGAAAGACTGGTTGTTGTTCTGGATGATGTCATGCTCTCATGATGCTTTCCGGGTTCTACAGCAGAGTGTCCAAACTTTTAGCCAAGAAGGAAAAAATGTTCAATTTGGAAGAAGTGGAGGGTTACAAAAATCTCATTTAAAAATGCAGGAGTAAATTCACAGATTTCTTTCTTGTTTCACTAAAACTCAATATTTTCTAAAATGAATAAAACGGTCGGATTGTTGAAGGATTGGGATCTCTGAATAAATTAGATGGATTATTGAAGGGTAAGATTTATTTTCTTATTGTTGAAAAGAAATCTTGCTATAAAATTTATGCATCAACCAACTATACAAACTCACTAAACTCCAGGCTAATGGGTACAGAATGTACTAACTTTTTGAATTCCTTTTAAATAATATGTTTACTTTTGTTTAATTAAACTCTTCTATATCAGATATTTCACCAAATATCAACTAAGTAATGAGGGCCAAAATGATTAATCGGATTAATTGTGGTTAATTGTCAACTAATAAAATAGTTTATTAATATTTTTTGAGTAATAAGCTCAAAAAATTGCCAATAGCTGTAAGAGCAACACAAGAGTAATTAAACCAAAACTGAAACAATATAAATATTTTGCATTTAAGATTTAAAAAAAAAACCTTATTTGATGTAAATCGACCCAGAACTCATTAAGAGATTTAAATTCTTAAAAAAATATATTATTAATATACAATAAGTCAGTTAATCTAAAAAAATTAAATGCTACTGTATTGCTGCTAAATCAAGCAAAAAGGGCTGAACTTTTCACATGTTGACGTTGGAATCATTTTAGCTGCAGATAATCATTCACTAAAGGAATGTTGTTACTGTAATTTAGGGAAATGAAAGGTTTATTTTCTTATTTGTACAAACAATTTAATCATTTATCTAAAGTATTTTTTAATTTCTAATATTGTATAAATAGGACTAGGTGGATTAAGTAAAAATCAGCAAAACGTGCCATGTAAAAAAAAATCTGATTTATAGATTAATAGTCAAACAATCGATTACTAACGTAATTATTAGTTGTAGTTCTGTAAGAACAAAATAAATATTCCACCTCTAGATGTAATAATATTCCCATCTGAGGCCAGGTTTCACCCCACTAAACCTTCGTTTTTCATCTTTTCTTGAATTTCCGCCTTCACTTTGAGGGGAATGCAGGTGAGATCATGAATCGGTCTTTCTCGTTTAAAGACGCTGTCCTGCTGCGTTGAACTTGGTTTTTTAGGGAAAACTTCTTCACTGAGTCTAAAACTAGGAGCTAATGATGACCAGCTCATGTTACTCAGATGAAAACAAAACAATTAAATCCATTTTCGACGAGTAATCTCT
The DNA here is from genome assembly GCA_903066825.1 of Alfaro cultratus. Lineage (NCBI taxonomy): Eukaryota > Metazoa > Chordata > Actinopteri > Cyprinodontiformes > Poeciliidae > Alfaro > Alfaro cultratus. Next base: position 49,988 of record CAEFZX010010366.1, read on the forward strand.
GTTTTGGTGACGCAGCTGGAATAAAATAATCCATAAACGTGATTACATTTAATCTCAGACGCTGCGTGCTGATGGGACCGTCAGGTGAGCGCATGTGTTTGGTATGCAAGCGTTTCCTCCTACGCAGCAGGGAATGCGGCTCTGCTGGGAGGAAACCAGAGAAACCAGCTGCAGCGCCAAACCACCGGAAACGCATCCTCACCCAGTTTGACGAGAACTTCCCTCTCCAGGTCGGCCGCCTGCCTGGTGGCGTCGTCCAGCGAGCAGCTGAGCCGCATCTTGGGCCGCAGCAGCTCCAGCGTGTCGCTGATCATGTAGTCGATGTCGATGGGGAACGGGTGGTCCTTGGTCCAAACATCAACGCTCTTCTTCCACCAAATGTACCGCTGCAGAAACACAAACCTCATTAAACCTTCAGAAAGGTTCACAAAAAACTGTTTGAATTCACCATCATGTCACATCATTTATAACTGTTATTCTACAATCTGCAGCAAGTTCACTAAAATATAGCAAAATGATTCCAGATCAACATATAAAACATAAGACAATAAGTTACTGAGCGATTATGAATATTTATTACAATGAAACAATTCATATAAAATAATGAATTGTTTCCTCCTCCGATTAAAGGCGTAAACACAATATTGTAAATAAGAATTAAATAAATTCTGGTTAAGTAAAACAAAAATAAATGCAGGGAAAGTTACAAAAAATCTCTAAGAGATTTTCTCTCCATTTAGCAAATAGAAATAATTTGGGTGATTTTCACTGATCCAAACCAAGAAAAGTTTATTCTGATTTAACTTCATTCTGTGAGAAGAAAATGGATGAAAATATCCGTTTTCAAATTGACGTTTTTAAATAAGCGTGAGATTGAACTTTATTATCAAACTGCTCCATTTGAATATGAATCACTTTCAAGGACTTTATGCAGAAATCAAGCACTTTCCAAACTTTGAAAACACCAAAATCCTCAAGGATTCAAGCCCCTGTATGAACCTTGTGGGTTCTGGTAGCGGCGGGAGGAGCTGCAACAGACCTGGAAGTAGATGAGGAAACAGTCGAGCTTCTTCTTGCTGGAGCCGCGGTCAAAGTACTGGCCGCAGGTGTCGAGCAGCGTGCAGACGAGCCGGATGCGGAACAGGTGTTCGGGCGGGTCCAGCGGGCTGGGGCTGCCGTCCGGGTTCACCCCGAAGGAGATGAAAGAGAAGAGGGTCCGGAAGACCACGGCCGACTCCACCATGCGGTAGTTGTAGAGCTCACCCAGGAACTTGGCGCTGCTGATCCGCCGCTGGTTGAACTTGGGCTGGTTGACCTGGAAACAGCAAACCATCAAGGCTGTGGTGGCAGCATCATGCTGTGGGGAAGCCACATTATTTACTGGGACGTTGAAGGTTTGACTCAGACTTAATTTCCATCTTCTTGTTTACATCTGATGTCAAATTATCTAGAGTTTCACTTTCAGAAGGCAGAATATAGAAAATACTATGAAAATACAAAACATCCTGTTAGGAGTTAAATGATTAATCGGCTTAATTGTGATTAATCAATTATTGAAATAAAAAATTTATTGGTAACTGGGTCATTCACACTTCTATTGATGTTTGTTAATGAACAAGAGAAAGTTTTCTACATTTGGAAGTGTTAATAGAAGAAAAGGTTGAAATGATTAATGGGATTAATCGTGATTAATCAATTACTTGACGATTATTATTAAAATAATCGTCAAGTAATATAGTAATCGATTAATCATTAACTGAAGTGTAAAGGCTCAAATACAGGCAATTTGGTGAAACGGAAAGACACTCAGAAGTAATTAAACTAAAACTGTACAAAAAAAACACAAAATCTTGCTTTCAAAATTTAAAAAAAAACTTAATATTTTCTACCCACAACTCCTTAAGTTAAAGTTTTAGCTTCAAATTCTGTAAAGGAATCTCCTCTTAAGCACCTTGTGAGTCAGTTAATCTAAAAACTAATCTCTGGATCAGCCCTGCACTGTGTTGATGTTAAATCAAGCAGGAAGGATGTGCACTGAGTCTCTTCAGCTCAGTAAGATGTCATAAAAAAAAAAAAAGATGCAAGATGGATTATTCTGACAGATTCTAACTTCTGGTTTTATCTGAGGTCTGAAATACCGGTTCTGATTTTCACAGATCCAACTTTTTTATTCTGAGACACAAGAAATGTGCAGCAGGTTTTTGAACCCAACAGAAAATTAAGAAGTGACCAGCTTTTCCACATTTTATTGAAATCTAGCCAATGTCCAGCAAATTTCTCACTGGGATCATTTTGCAAATCCTTTAGGCTTTGGTCTAAAATCACAGTTTGAATAAACATACTGTAGTTACTGTAAACAGGCTTGGACAAAAGTCTCAGTGTTTCCATTCGGTGCCACAGGGTGGATGCTTAATGCGTGCAGTAATGTGCAGACGGTTCTCCATGTGCAGCTAAGACATTCCAGGTGAAACTCAGGCTTCAAATTTTCCGTTTTGCAACGGCAACAGCTAAGGAAACCTGGAATAGCTCCTGTTTTTACACGTCTATCGATGCTTTGTAATGCACAAGAGACATTTTAATACATTAGAAATGTTAATAGAAGAACATGTGGGGCTGAAACGATTAATCGGATTAATTGTGATTAACCTATTATTGAAATAATCATCAATTTAGCAATAAATTAATCATTAACTAGAGTGCACAGACTCAAAAAAACACAATTTACTGAAAGAACTTATTCAGAGTTGTAATTAAGAGAAAAACCTACTCAGAAATTTTCCTCAAGTTATTCATGAAACGCAGACCATAATACGTACGTAGCGTTTGGTGTGAGCGTACCTCCATGCCGAGCCGGATGTCCTCCAGGACGCCGTCCACCACATGGATGCCCACGTCCTCCTGGTACGCCACCAGGCCGGCCAGCAGGTTGGCCACGCAGTGGATGCTGTTGTACTTGACGTTCCAGATGTTGATCATGCAGCAGATCAGGTAGCCCTTCACCTCGGGCTCCTGCCATGGCAGCTTGCGCATCTGCCGCAGCACCTTCTCCGTGGTGACCTTGGACAGGTCCTTGTACAGCAGCTTCCTGATGTACTCCTGCAGCGGCGGCCGCTTCTTCTTCACGGCCTTCTCGATGGGCGGCGGGTTGCAGTAGTAGTAGGCGTTCTCCACCATGGTGACGTAGCGCGCGTCCAGGTGCTGCGCCTGCTTTTTACGCATCATTTGCTCCTGCAGAGCAGAGAAAATTTGACCTGAATATCTGCTGAAATTACTTATTTAAAAAAACAAAAAAAAAAAAACTTTTTTTTTTTTTTCATTTTTAACATTTTAAAGAATTTACACATTTTTCTGGACGTTAACATGATAAACAATAATGTTGTTTTGAGACCAGTTTCACATGATATAATGGTAATAATGATATAAAAATGCAACAAAAAATTCTCAAAGATCAACAAACTTTAAAATCTAACATTTAACACTGGAACTGGAAGACATTTTAAATATCCAAAATAAACAAAACAAATAAAATGAATTATTAAGTCTCCATAAACAAAACTGTCCTTCAAAAAAAAAAGGTTTATATGCATTTATTGTACTTCTAATATTTTGTAAAAAGGCAAAAGTCATAAAATAAAAAATATGCAGAATCAGAAATTTTTTTTAAAATCTGGCCCTAATTGAATTACCAGGAGTGCCATTAAATAGTCATTGTGTGAGCATTTGAAGTCACGTTGAAGCATTTTTAAATTATTAAATGTTAACATTATTCCAAGCTATGTTTTAAAAAAGAGAGAGAACGTCTTTAGAAACTTTCCCAAACATGAAAACATTAAAAAAACAAACATTAGCTGTGTTTCCATCGACCAAATAACTGAACAATTTGACATTTCAGAAAACAAATTGCTGAATGGTAAAACACTACTTTTGAAAAAACTTTTTCGATAAAACCTTCTGATGGTAGGATGAGGCGGCTTTTTTGAGTCAAAACTGGTTTACTTCACGAAACTGCAATAAAACCACTTTTTCTGCATCACATGATAACCAACAGGATGTTACCACTGGCAGAAACGATGAAGAAAACAGGAAGTAGTTGGAGGATGATACAGCGGCATGCTTAATTACTTATCACATGAAAAAACTTATTTTAATTGTTTATGTAATAGAAACACTGCAATTGCAAAATGATTTTTGTGCAACACTGAAAGTTTTGCGCACATTTGCTACAGACTCAAGATTTAATCCGTCTCCTGGTTAGCAGCAGCTGGTTTTGGAGATCATAAAGACAGAAACGTTGGGGCCGCAGGCAGCGGACTGACCAGCAGGACGCTGGTCCGCAGGTGAGAGTCGGGCGAGCGGAACAGGAAGCGGCCGCAGGTCTCCAGCAGCGTGCAGGCCATCTCGATGTGGTGGTGGGTGAAATCAGACAGCAGCATCTGTTGGGTTGCAGCAAAACCGACTTTTTAATCAAACATTTGAGGAAACCAGAGGACGGTTCGGAGGTCCAGACTCACCTTCAGGCAGTGAAGCGTGTCGGTCTTTGAGAACATCTTGAACTTGGAAAGTTCTCCGATGAATCGCACCGTTTTGTTTTTGGTCTCGATGTTGATCTGGTCCTTCTTACGGATCTAAAAATGGAACAAACATTTACTAAAGCAAATATTTTCAAGTCTTATTTGATGTTTTTTGGGGGTTTCCTATATTTAAATAAATTGCAGGGTTTCTACACTTACACAGTAAAACTCAAGAACCTTTCAAGCATTTCCAGGGAAGTTTTCAAACTTTCCCAGAACTACACTTGAGATCAGGGAAGACACGATTAATCAGATTAATCGATTATTTATATTAATGTTTAATGTACAAGAGAGTTTTGCACATTTGGAAATGTTAATGCAAGAAATAAGGAAATATGTAGAGATGTATCGATTAATCAGATTAATCAATTATTTTTCTGGGTTTCAGCAAAACAATTTTGGCAATTCTATCTGACCTAAAAGAAGTTTCGTCTGATTAACAAAAACATTTGGTTTAAACTGTAAATAACGTTTCCCTACTTTAGGCTTTTAATCAAATGTTAGATTGCACTTTTTTTTTATCAACCTTTACAGTTTGAATATAGAGCACTTTCAAGGACTTTACACAGAAATTAAGCACTTTCCAAACCAGGAAAATACATACATTTAACCATTTTTCAAGTATTTCAAGCACCTGAATAAACCCTGAAAGGCTTAGTTAATACTGAGATCTGCAGAAACGTGTGTATTTGTCTCTGTATTAACAGTGAATTTAAAGGTTTAATGATGGAAAAACGACCCACATGGAACCTGAAGTCTCCCTTCAGCATGGAGCAAAGATCCTCGGCTACGTCTGACATGCAGGGATGCAGCGTCGCCACCAGGCGAGAGTAGAAAGGCAGAAGATCCAACCTGAAACATCAGCTGGTCACCAAACAGAAACACGGTGCGACAGCGCCTCTGTGTGGCGATTCCAGGTATGAACCTCACCTCTGCCTGGGGACGGTGAACAAGGCCCGGACCAGTTTCCTCCGGTTGGATTTGGTGTTCATGTTCATGCAGAAGTCCATGGCGGCCTAAAAGAGTCCAGATCAGCCGTTTATCGACTGTTTGCAGCTACAGCAGAGTTAATCTGAGGTCTAGACCTCAGATTAACTCACCTTGTCTATCAGGTCTCTGTTGACACAATTAGGAAGCTGCTGAATGAAGGCGTCCACGATCAGCTTCAGGTGCGACCCGGTGTTGGCCTCCTCGTCTTCTTGCTCTGCATAAAAATATAACAATAATGTGTAAAATCTAGATTAACTAAAAACCTATTAATAAAAGAAAAAATGCAGTGAAATCGGCAATCAGACTTCATTTCCGTCTTTATATTCAAAATACTATTATATTAATCACCTTTTGTGTCCTGTTATTAATCAGTTGATCTAATGAATAAATACGCTGTATTGATGTTAAATCAAGCAAAAACAGAAGAACTTTTCACATGTTAAGTGTTTTTTTGGCTGCAGGTATTTCCTTTGCTGCATTTAATTCAAGAAAATGTTAATTTTCTATATAAAAATGGAAGAGAATTAGTTTATTTGCATCTTAATGCATTTTTAATATTGTATAAAACAAATGAAAAATCTCAAGAATGTACAAAATTTTATCAGATTAATGGTCAGAGTAATTGATTAATAAAATAATCGTTAGTTGCAGTTCTAGAAACAAATCAGGGATCTGATGGATGAATTGTCCCAAAAATTATTGCCATAAACGATGATATAAGATTAAATAAAGGATATTTAAATAGAGCAACTGATAGTCTGTAAAATACTTTGGTTTAGTCACATCATGTTATCATTTCCACCTTAGACGTGTTTTTCAGTTGAATTGTTCAGGAAATCTCAGATTGGAATCGGTTCCCACCTTGCTCATCCAGCAGCTTCTTGGCCAGCTCCTCGTTCTCCACCTCGTCTCCTCCCTCCAGCTCCAGAGGCTCGTCTGCGATGTCCAGGGCCTCCAGCTCCAGCTCCAGCTCTTCTGTGGCGCTCACGTCCTTCCCTTCTCTGCCATCTGAGGACAACAGCGCATCACTCACACCAGTCCGCTCCAATCATACTCCAGTCCGCTTGTCCAGAAAGTCCAGTTTGTTTGCAGAGGTGTGAATGCTGATCTAACTCTGGTTCGCCTACAAATCTCAGTCTCGGTTCAGTTGAAGTGAACTCTGATGCAGTTTGAATAGATATGCGAAGACCAAGTATATTAGAAACAGCTCAAAAGCAGGAGGTGAATTACAGCGCACGGCATCCTGGGTAAATACAACTACAACAAACTTGCTAGCCTAGCGCTAGCGGCAGCCATTGCTCACGATCTTTAGCCAAAGACAAAAGTTGGGTAGTAACTAGTTACATTTACTTGAATAACATTAGGAGTATTTTTACTGTGCTGTATTTATTTAACCATCACCTGTGAAGTATCTCTACTCTTACTTGAGTAAAATTTCTGATAGTAACTTCACTGAATGAAGAACAAACTTGTTTTAAACAAAAATCTTTCCAGAAACACATTTGCAGTTTTTGTTAAAGCTTCACTTCAAAAGAAAATTTGAAAAAAAATATTTTTTTTTTGCCTGATTTTGTTATGAAAAAATATAAAGTATTTTCATTTTGGTTGTTTAAAATACCAAAATTTCTACATAACGTATTTTAATCCTTCTGGTGATGTAATTTTAAAAATGATTGATGTTTGTTCAGATGCTCAGGACTCGAGTCGCCTTTTTACCAAATACTGTTTTACTCTTGAGTCGATTCTTGGATGTTGCCTACAAAATTACTCAGGAGTAAAAATGTATTTGGTAAAATTCTACTCAAATACTGAATAACTGATTAATTACCAATCATTTAATATTTAAAAACTGAATTATCAGATGGACCAAAATACAAAGTTATGTGGAAATTTCTGTGTTTTTAAAGACCAAAAAGAAAGTAAATCACTTGAATGACAATTACAAATTAACAAGTAAAAGAAATATTTTTTCAAATAAGTTTATTTCAATATGAAACTTAGGAACTTTTTAATAAAAGTTTTTACTCACAGTATCCAGACATTTTACCCAAGACTAGCAATACTTCGTGATAAATAAATAAAACTGAGAAAGCACAGAATACTGATAAACGTACCTTTGGCGTCGTCCTTGTCTTTGCTCAGGCCGCTCTTCTCGTTGTCCTTGAACAGGATGGCGGGAATGAAAGCCTTCAGGTCGATCAGGTTTTCGTAGAAGTTTCGCGCATCTTCGTCCTCCCAGATGCCGCCCTCCAGTTCGTACTCTCCGGGTTTTCCGGGGGTGAAGATGTCGATGCCGGGGCCGTGCTCTGAGGGAGAAAACAGCTGATGCCAGGGCTACATCCAACCAAATGATCGACTGCCTCTAAAAAACAGACCAAGCGCTTAAAACCCAAACAATTAAAATAAACTGACATTTTTTGGCCAATGAGTTATAGCAGGGGTGGGCACTCCTGGTCCTCGAGTGCCGGTCTCCTGCAAATTTTAGATGTATCTCTACTTTAACACACCTGAGTCAAATAATGAGGTCATTAGCAGGATTCAGGAGAACCTGACTGCACTGAGGAGGTGATTCAGGTATTG
>CAEFZX010010371.1:0-14658 GCA_903066825.1 Alfaro cultratus
TATCATTTTCATTCAAAGACAAACGTTCCGGTTGAATTTAACTACTTTTTTTTTACCAGCTTTATGAATAATCTTGGGCTTCGCCGTCCTCACATCGTGATGCATGTGCTGCCGTGAATCTGTCTAGTTCTGCATAATTGTGTCTTCCTCCTTCACATCCACAGAGCTGGTGGACTTCGACGTGACCCTTGACCTCCGCATTCCGCTCTCCGGCGTTCCGGACGACATACGTGATTTAATCAGAAGCATTCTGGGGAACCAAACCTTCCCTGCAACCATCTCACAGTCTGTGGAAGTGAAAGCGATGCTACTAACCACAGGTAACACTTTTTCAACAGTTTGTCTTGTGAGTGTGTGAGTTCAGTCCTCGCAAACTTCTTGATATTTCTATGTGTGTCTGGTTCTCCACACCGTGACTGAACAGGCAAAGTGTATAAAGTGTCTTGCCCAAGTGGGGTTTTGAACCGGTAACATCCATCTCCTGAGCCACTGGCCCGCCTGCAGTCCATCATCTCCAATGCTGATTTATTAGTTGTTCTACAATCACAGATTTAACAACACATTTAGGTTCTAAATGGTTTAGTAATGTTAATCATGCTGTGTTAAAACAGCGATTGTAGGACAGGTATTAGGGATTGCAGGACAGCATCTCCTGTGCTCCTACGTTGTGTTTTAAACCTGTCAGAATCACTTCTGATCATTAGTAGCTTCACCTAAATCTGTGATGCTAATAAAAATCAATTCTCCTTGTCTAAAACACACAGCCTGCTCTCCAAACTCCACTGGCAGACTGCTGTGTGGTTGTGAGGACGGTTTTGCTTGGCCATGTGACAAGTGCAACGGCAGCAACTCCTGCAGCGACGTCAGCAGTCAAACCTGTACGTGCATATATGGACTTCCCTCTGACAACCGGTTCTGCCAGCCAATCACGAGTAAGCGAAATCGTATTGAGTTGATATTTATGCAATTTGGTTTGAATGGTGTAACTGTGCATCGGGGATGCGATTCTAATTATGAGTTAAGGTTTTGTATTTTTTGGGACAATAACACAAACATTTCATCTGCTGCTGTTCCACAGATAACTCCTTCTGCCCAACTCCACCTCCAGGTCTGTAAAGGATAAAGACGCCAACAAAGTTTGCAATCTGCTCCTGAAAACAGTTTAAACAAACTCTGAATCAACGTGAAACTGACTTGTCTGTTTTCAAGCTACCAGGATATATACGTGTTATGGAATACATTATTATTATTATTATTATTATTATTTCACATAAAAAGGTAGAAAAAGGTCTGAAATGATTAGCATTTTATCGACTATATGTAATTTTAAACAATCTTTCTTCAGACTGAAGTTTGCTTTGTAGAAAACTTCAGTTGTCACACTGTTTATATTTTCATGTAGGAAAGAAAGTAAAGTCGATAATGTGCTTTGATTTTTATCTTCTTTTTTCTATTACAGTATTGACAACGATGACAACAGCCATGCCAAGTACAACAAAACCATCTCCTTCAACAAATAACAGTGAGACTCTCAATATGCTGCAAATCGAGTTCTGGGTGTGAGGTTGAGAAGATCGCTGCTGCTTTGTGGACGAAGCAGAAGACATTATGAAGACAAAATGAGAGAAAAGGATCAAAGTCATATGTTTGCATTTCTGAATGTGGTTTTCTGTGATCATATTGTTTATGTAAGTTCAACAATATGAACTTACACAGAACAGTGAAGCACAATGAGTGGCTGAGTGCACCACTGCACCCGATGCCTGGCATTGCAATGATCAAGTATCTCTTATGCAAGCGCTAAAAGGTTTCTCTGGGTGACAATTTGCATGATTACGAAAAACAATGATGAGTTGTCATCTGTTCACCTCAACAGAATCAGAGGACATTGGCGTTGTTCTTGATTTGCGCATCCCGTCCTCCAACGTTCCACCCGATATCCTTGATTCGATAAGAACAGCTTTGGAAAATGAAACATTTCCTGTGACTCTCTCACAGTTTGTAGAAGTGATAGAATTAAACTTGACGACAGGTAGGAGAGTCTGTTCATTCAAAACCTAATTTATAAAGTTATCATTAGTGCTGATGGTTTTATCCTTTCAAATGTCACCAGCCTGCTCTCCAAACGCCACTGATGGACTGAGGTGTGAATGTGAGGACGGCTACGCTTGGCCGTGTGACATGTGCAATGGAAACAATTCATGCAAAGATGTCAGCAGTCAAACTTGTACATGCAAATATGGACTTCTTTCCAATGAACAGTTCTGTCAACCAATCACAGGTAAGCTTGTTAATTTCAAGGGGATTCTGCTTTTTTTTTTTTAAAAAAATAAATAAATAAATAGATGCAATTCTATCATTTTTAACTGGAGCATTTATGTTTTGGCTTGCAGAGATTGATTTGTGTCCCACAAGTTCTCCAGGTATGGAAACACAAACTCAGCTCTGGGTTGTAGCTTATTGTACTTTAACCTTTTTCTCCTGGGAGGACAAAACGATTACAGTGGACTTAAACGATTTAACCACCAAAGTGAAATATGTGATTCATAAATACTTTAGCACTAGTAACATAAAAGCATTTTATAAGTGTCACATGTACAGTAAAAGTGACAGTGTTCTGTTTTATCAGTAATGTTGAGACTTTTACGTCTTTCCGTTTCTTCTGCTTCCATCTTGTCTCGCTGTACATGTAAATGTGTGAGGTCTAAAAAGCTTGGTTGGTCAGGGAGAACTTACCTTGGTAGATCACATCGACGTGACGTCAATATCCACATGCAAAACACATGATCGCTTTTCTCTGTCTTGGATAGCATTGTGAAAGTTATAAAGGGAGAAAGTGAGACAGAATAATTGTTTTGATCATTTAAAGGAGAAATCAAAAATTGAAAGACAAATGTGACTAATTGTACCTCTGTAATATTTACTATTAATGACAAGGATGTTATCTCTGTCAACAACTACAACACTAATTCTAACCACTTTAATTGCCATGCCAACCACAACATCTGTCATGCCAACCATGGAAACAGGCTATCCAAATACATCAACTCCTTCATCAACTTATGGTATTGAATTCAATTCAATTTACTGCTCCTAAGTCTTTATTACTAAGATTACTTACAAGTTTGATATTTATGAAGTTTTTTTTATAGCCATCAGTTCTGATGACTCAGCAACGGTTCTACTACTAAGGATAAATATTAAAACCATTCGCTCGTTTTAAACATGTTGGCCGTTGACTGTAGATGTCTCATACCGTACACCTTAATGCATGTCCTACAAAAGTACTTTTAAGAAAGGTTGGAAAGTATTTGGGATGGAAACGTTCTGTTCAGATAACACAGAGTATCAGTGAGTCATAAATAAATTCAATCTGTAAAACATTTCTATGTTTTAGCATCAACACTGAAATGCTTGTGCTTCTCTCACATCCTAGTGGAACTTTATGTGCTCCTTGAATTGTTCCTCCCAGTCGCCAGTGTGACTCTAAACACAGTTGACTTATTCAGAGCAGCACTCAGAAACGGAAGCTTCCCTGTAACCCTCACATCTTCTTTAAAAGTTATAGAACTAAATATAACAACAGGTAAGTTACACATTACATATTTAACAAGATTTTATGCCAATAAATAAACGTACTGTAAGATAAAATTGGGCGAAATATCTTTAACAGTCTGTCATCCAAACTCCACTTATGGCCTGGAATGCAAATGTGAGGATGGTTTTGTTTGGCCATGTGAGATGTGCAACAGCTACAATTCATGCAGTAGTGACAGCAGTCAAACCTGTACATGCATTTATGAACTGTCATTTGTACACCAGTACTGTCAGCCAATCACAGGTAAGGTTTTAAAACAGAGCTTTCTGGGATCTGCATAAACTACTCAAAAAATAATTTTGGATTCCTCTCATTGCTCCACAGAAATCGCCCTGTGTCCTGGTATGAAGGTTATGTTATTGACCAAAATTTTCAATTATCAGTGTTTTCATTGACATTTGAAGTCACCATTTCATTTTCTTTTTCGACAGTGCCAGACACAACAACACCAGCAATAACAACAGTGACAAACGCAACAACAACACCAGCAATAACAACAGTGACAAACACAACAACAACACCAGCAATAACAACAGTGACAAACGCAACATCAGCAATAACAACGGTGACAAACACAACAGCAATATCAGCAATAACAACAGTGACAAACGCAACAACGCCAGAAATAACAACGGTGACAAACGCAACAACGCCAGAAATAACAACGGTGACAAACGCAACAACAACGCCAGCAATAACAACGGTGACAAACGCAACAACGCCAGAAAACACCCCAACAGTAGCCTCTATAAGTGGGACATTTACTCTTAACATGAATTTCCAAGCGTCATATAATGATGAAAACAGTGCTGTTTATAAAGATATTTATGATGCTGTAAGTCATATTTCATTTTTATGTTTCAGTTTTGTAACAACATGGATGAACTTATGATACAAATTGTAATATTTACTTCTTGCTTGAACATGTTAATGTCCCAAACAGACTATAACGAAGTGTCAGGAGATTGTGTCAAAAGATTGTACTGTGAAGAGTCTAACCTTACGGTGAGTCACAATTTATAGTTTATCATACTCTACTTCAGAAATATATTTTGCAGAACTACATGGCGTTAAAGTGAATGTGCATGAATGGCTGAATGTAGTATTTAGAACTTTGGGTGCTTAGTACTTGATAAAGCACTATATAGGTATAGCAAGTATATACCATTTACTATGTAAAGTTAGTGTGCTGGTTCATATAGATCATTAGGATTGAAGGTTTATAGTAAGTTATTTTGGGGCGACGGTGTCAACATTGGTAGGAGTTTGTTTTATAATCAGTGGGTTGCTGGTTTGAATCCCTGCGCCGTCTGTCTAATCGTTGTTTCCTTGGACAAGACACTTTACCAGCTTTGCCTGCTGGTTTGTGGTCAGAGGGTCAGACAATAACTAGTCAGTATAAAATAACCATAGTATTCTCAGACGTTACACAGTAAAAAACAATTTACTGTATAGCTGCTAATATAAACATTATCTGCCACAGACTGTAAAAAACTCTCTGTTAGAATCAGGTTTAGAAATAATGAACTCCAAACAGTGTAAACCTCACTTGACTTTGTGACTGAATTTGAATTCAGATGTAATTTTGTATTCCAGGAGTGGAAGTACCATGGCTGACTATACTCTCATTAGTTCTTCTGGGGATGAAAAACAAGTTGCTTTAGCAAAAGATGAAATTCTAAATCAACTGGCAGCAAAGTATCCGGTGGACATTGTCAGTAAGTGACCCTCAACGAATTTGGACCATGTTTCAGCCGTCTTCAGATGTTCTCAGATAAATTTATAAACAGTATGGTGGAGAAAATGTTGAGCTTTTTGGTGCTTTTTTCCCCATCTTTGTGTCACACAGGTGTTAAACAATTAACTACATCAGTTGATCCCAAGTCAATAATTGCTGGGGTTCCAGTCACCCTGACATGTGGGCCTCCTCCCACTAATCTGGGTTCAGACCTGACGGTGGAGTGGACACGTTCTGGAGCTCCACTGGACACGGTCCAACCCAGCCAAGACAGAACATCAAAATACACAATCCCAAAGTTTTTGAAAATTCACGTTGGTAGGAATCCACTTCATAGTGTTGAAACAAAGCAACTTGGATGGTGACGTGTAATTTAACATCCGTCTTTAGGCGATTACAGCGACAGTGATGGCTTTGGTTTTGTCTTTCAGGAACATATGTGTGTAAAATGAAGCGGAATGACGGTGCCACTTTCACACAGAGCCTCACCTTAACGTCCAAAGCAGCGCCACAGATTACCGTGAACCCAGTCATAGGAACGGTGCAATGTGGTGGTTCTGTGTTTGTGACGTGTTCTGTTAACACCGGCTACCAAGTTCAGTTTAAAGACCTGAATCCTCCGAGTAAATATTCAACAACCTTATATTTTAATGCTTTATAATAATACTCTATGGCATGTTAAAGTTTCAGTCTGTAAGTATGTATTATGAACTGTACTCTAAGCAAAGTGTTATGATTCTGTTGTGTAGCTTCTGGTTTGGAAATCAGCTATACTTACACAGCCCCTGATGGATGTACTGAACAGGAAGAGACGATAACCTGCCAACTGACAACAAACCCACAGGATTCTAAAATAATAACTCTGAAATTAATCAAAGATGGTGGGCATTGATCCAGACAACAGAACCCTGAAAAACGAAATAAAATACAAACCAGGTCACATGTACAACTTCTCCCAAACCTATTGAAAACCCTGGTTGATTTAGATTTAAAACTATTCAGCTGATAGGTTGGTTTGTGATTAGAAGTGACACAGGCCTCTCCAAAAATAAACTGGGATGATAGAGAAGGGTAAATTTATTTATTTATTTATTTTACAATATGTACCTTTCCAGTTTTCATTTGCATTATATTTAGGAAATTGTCTGTCAAAATATAATCTTAATAGTCTGTAGAAATTCCTTTTTTTGGCATTCCAGCAGTCAAATCGTACTCAAAATCTCTGAATAAGTTTTTGCATGTTTTAATTGGCTGGTACTCTGAGTGGGCCTCTTCAAAGCAGTAATATTATTTCAATCAGAAGAAGTTGGTCAAATTGACTAAATGTTTTACTTGTAAATCTGCCAGGGTTGAGCACATTTTGGGGCTGTACAGTGACCTGGACAGTGATTCGAAAATATGTTAAAAATCAGCTAAATCATTGTATCTTTTCGTTTAGTTGTTTGTAAAGCCTCCGGTGGATTCAGTGCCGGATCAGAGGGTTTTAAGGCTGTTGCGTCCTGTGAAAAGGGCAAGGTGGGAACCATAACAGCAGTTTGCAAGCCGGATGGCACATATGGAGACGTCCAAGACAACTGTGTCCTAGAAGTCATACAGAATCTGCTCAGTGAGTCGGAGGTAACCTGGTTCATTTCATGTCTCTACTCTTCCTTATAACACATTTTATTTACTGAAATGTTGGGACCTCAAAAAGAAATATTCTGGGAAATGGGGAGTGTAATACATGACGATGACTGATAAGAAATATGAGAATATATGATGTTCTTTAACAATAAAATTTAAATTTTATGCAATTCTAAAAACATTTTGTTCCAATCATACCATGTCCTGTTCTTACTGCATATATTCTAAAGCTGAGAAAACCTGAACTATCACATTAGACTCTTAAATCCAAGACCAAATTGATCAAAAGCCCACATTTAGCAAAAGATCATCTAAACCACAACACTTCATGATACATTCATGAGCCCATAATTTGGATAGATATACTGTAGTGATACAACATCTGCTTTTTATGCTCTAACTGATTTAGATGCAAGTATTTCTATAACTTGTAATAATAAACTTTGTTTGTGAACCTTGGCAGGCACTGGATGCTGCTACTCTGCCTGCATTCTTGGAAGACCTCAAGGGTGCAACTATCAACAACTCTAAGTCCATAACTGAATCTCCAGCCACCATCAGCGCCATGGTGAAAATCTTTGCAAACATTGGCAGGAGGGCCGATTCTTTAAAAATCACACTATCTAAGGACTCTACAAAGGTAGGCAGAGCGGATTTGTGTGCGGAGGTGGTTGTTGAGCAGGACTGTATGGGCTGTTGCCCAGGCCAGCATTAAAAGGAAGATGCAGAGACACCAGAAAAAAAGTACAACTTATCCAGATTTTAGATTTAAATTTTTTTTTTAATTATATTTGCTCTTTTTCTGTTTTTTAATCCAGAATATTCTGGAAAGTGCAGGCATTCTTACCACTAACGCAGCAAAAGGCTCATGGGATAAACTGAACAATGACAACAGAAGTGAAAGCTCAGAAAACAAAAATTCCAGCTCTTCATTTTTGAGCGCCTTTGAAGGGATAACAGCCCACGTCGTCAATGAACCTTTGCGCTTAGATACTCAGTATATTCTTTTCACCAAAATTAATTTCACAAACAATTTCAAGGATGACTTTAATTCCTCCGTGGAAATAGACATACCAGAAGCTGAGGGAAGCAGGCAGTCAGTCTCAGTAGTATTATTTGCTTCCATGGACAACGTGCTTCCTGCAAGGGAAAGCGTGAACGCATCGTCCAGCTTCATCAATGGAAGGGTGGTGCTTATTCGGCCAGAATCAGACATTAACAACATATCGATAGCATTTGATATTCTGAATAAGACCCTGGGAAACCCTAAGTGTGTTTTCTGGGATTTCCATCTGGTTGACGGTCTTGGAGGATGGAGCGATGAAGGCTGCTCCTTTGTACTGAATGAAAACGGAACAGTCAGGTGCAGCTGCAACCACACCACCTCCTTCTCCATTCTGATGTCACCTGACAGCCCGCAGGATCTTGTGTTGGACTTTATAACCTACATTGGACTCGGCATATCCATGGGCTCCCTGATTGTGTGTCTCATCATTGAAGGCATCGCATGGAGAAAAATCAGAAAACATACAACGTCGTACTTGCGTCACGTCTCCATCGTCAACATCGCCGTGTCTCTCCTGATTGCAGACATTTGGTTCATTATTGGAGCGGCCATTTCAAACACAAATAGTGCGCCGGCCTGCACAGCCGCTACCTTCTTCATCCACTTTTTCTACCTGTCCCTGTTCTTCTGGATGTTAGCCTCGGCCCTGCTGCTGGTCTACCGGACTCTCAGTGTCTTTGAGGGAGGGCTGTCTAAACTAACCATGCTGATCATCGGATTCTCTTTGGGGTACGGAGCGCCGCTGATCATTGCAACAATAACTATAGCTGTTACTGCTCCCTCGAATGAGTACATCCGGGAAAATACCGTCTGTTGGCTCAACTGGGACCAGTCCAAAGCTCTGCTGGCCTTCGTGATCCCTGCTCTCCTGATAGTGCTGATCAACTTAATCATTCTGATTGTGGTGTTGTACAAAATACTGAGCAGAAGAGGGGGAGCAAACGCATCCCAAGCAGAAGAGAAGAGCGTTCTGTACGTGATAGCCAGGAGTTTGGCTGTGCTCACGCCGTTGTTTGGACTGACTTGGGGTTTGGGTGTCGGAGTCTTGATCAGCCCAAAAAACAGAGGGATGCACATTGCGTTTGCATTGTTCAACTCAGTCCAGGTAACATATCATGTACATAATCACTTTTCATACTCTTGTCCTGCTTCTTAATGTGAAAAAAAATGAAAAGGATTTTATTTGATGTTTCTCTAAAGGGTTTCTTCATTCTGGTGTTTGGAACACTGTTGGACAAAATGGTGAGTTTCTCTCATCTGTCAGGGTTTTGTTGACAACACAGTAAAAAGGGGGATTTGAAGCACAGAAAGTGCTTAGCAAACATCTCATTTTTCATGTTATAACTTTGGAATCAGTCAAAGGGTTTGTATTACGGAGATTTCCTTTTCCTACATAATTTGCCAGGTTTTCAGTATCATACTAACCAGTGGAAATAACTTTGTAGGTGCTGTCAGCGATGAGAAAATCTCCGGGATCTTCCTCACAAAGCAGGACGACAGTAAGCGGTTTTCTTAAGTCATTCATCCCGTTGCATAGCCACGGTTCAGGCTTCTGACATTTACTGGTATTCTTGTTTCAGAGCACCAGCACTGGAACTCTTTCCAGTGGAGTGAGCAACTTCTTTAACAAGCTGAAAAGACCAAGACGTACGTCATTGTTGTTTGTCATGACGCACTTCTTTAAAGTTCTACTTTGGTCATTATACATACATTTTAAAATCAACATACATGACATATATATATAGACTTATCTTCCAGTAAATGAGTCAGAAAGACATTAAAATCATCTCTTAGGTTTTTTTTTCAGGTCTTTGTAGTTTATTTTCTTTGTCACAATTTCAAATATGGCGTCACATGTTCACACATTCCAGATAATTATTTAACAACATTTTATTTCAAGTTTATTCACTTTTATTGAGGAAAAACTTGAAAACTATTAAGTTCATTTTAAATTTGTCTGAATAAATACAGTAATTCAAATGTACTTGTAGTATTGCCAGGTGGTTTGTGATATTTGTTTTTCGCCTGTTTAAAAACATATGCAACACACTCACAAATGCTCATTATAGCATTTTCCTATTCATCACAAGGTTATAACAGCACATTTCAGTATATTTTATTTCATTTTTAAAATTTTTACTTTATATATAAATTGTGGTAAAGTTTGCAAATTACTGTCCATTTCTGCTTTTTGACCAGTCCGTATGTTGAACCCATTTAATCACTTTTAAAGCTCCAAAAACTTCCTGCTCTAATCTGTACATGTGGCTGAGATGTTCACCTTCATACATTAAGTTTCAAATGTACAGGAATGTCTTAAAGTTTAGTAATACTGATCAACCTGAATAAGAACTGACTCTAGAGTTTTAAAGTATTGAGGAGTATATTTTGTAAATACTGCTTATTTTACTGCACTACACACCTCAAACTAAATGAAACGTATTTTTGTTGCAGGTTCTAGTAGAGTCTACCACGTGTCCACTCAGGGATCCAACACTTAATCCAATGCAAAGTCGAGCAAATCAATATTTATTTTTTTGTACAGAAATTTGTTCTCATCAAGTTTGATTTGCTTTTTAGTGGATTGTGAACAAATGAAGGAAACTGAATCCACAGCTTTCAGCAGCTGCATCTTGTAATTATAAATCTTTCTTCACATAATGTACGCATGTCTTTTTAAATTGTATAATAATCCGCAGTAATATCTGTTTGTAAACATTTTTCATCCCAACTTTTGACCAAATGCTTCCTTGGTTTCTTATGGTCTGGGATTTATTTGCAAATTATGTTAAATATTGAGAAGCTTATATCACATTATTTTAAATAAACGCATAATAAACAAAGTAGACGCAGAAAAGTCGCATTTTTGCAAAGCAAGTTACCCAAATCGCTTTAGTCCAATAATGACTCTAATGTTGCTGTAACATAACACTTCTAATATTAATGTGAAGTCATGAATTTTATTTTGTAAGTAGCTGTTGACGCTTCCCTGTTTTGTATAATGTGTGTGTGCGTGTGTGTGTGTGTATTGGGATGAAGAGTGTAGAAATCTGTATTGACAGGATGGTGTGTACTTTTATAAAAGTACTATATATTTTATTTATTAATGTTTTCCCAAACCTAAATATTCTAAAATGTCATTCTAAAAACTTGTACAGAAATGTTGTTTCTTGTGCCTTTCTGCTTTCATTTTGTTTTTCGCTTCAATAAATTCCTCGTTATTAAAGGCCTGACTCAAAGTTCGAAGAGTAAACTGGTATAACTGGTTTACATGCAGTTCTTGATGAGAAAAAACACACGCTTGGCACCGAAAAGCTGCTGAATACCGAAATACCTGCAGTGTGAGTTCAAACAGATACCCAAGTACTTTCAGTATCGCATGAAGGAAATGAAAATGGTTCCAGCCCATCTGCTGAATGCTGTTGTGCATCAGTATCTGGTATCCTTCCTGTTGGCAGTGAGTTTTTATCTGTTCTCTTCTCATCTCTGAAATCAACACTGAATACTTTGTGACTTGTAGACAACTTTAAACCTGAGAGATTCTTGGATGTTATGATCCCAGTAGATCAGCTGTTTTCAAATACAACCAGCCCATCTGGCAGCAATGTCTGTGCTACATCTAAAGATCTATAAATCCTCTTTCCTCCCCATTCAGGACGTCATCTTCATCACTCGACCAAACGCATTGAGTTACAGCCATGAGATTGACTACGTCACCGGCAGTTGAACATGCGTACCTAATAAAGTGGCCAGCATCTGTATCTCTTTATCCTATCAACAGCTATCGAAAACATTTTGCTTTAACTGAAGGACTGTGTTGATCATTTGAACAGGTCCGACTGTAGGAATCTCTAATTATATGTTCAGAATATAAACCAAAACATGAAATATTACTCCAAAATGAATGCAAAGAATTGAAGAGATAATCTGACCTCAGTCACATGCTGCAGCAACACATCTTACTTCCATCATGTTGGAGGTTAACATGGCTCTGTCCCTCCTGGTTACATTGATTTGGTTCATTATTGGATGTAAGAAGCCTGTACAGTCGCTTCCTTCTTTACTAATCGTTTTCATCTTGCCATGTTCTCCTGGATGTTATGCTGCTGTTACTCTACCACATACTCTTTAACGGAGGACTGCCTAAAACATCCATGCTAATTATTGGATTGCAATGATCAATATATTGTTGATCATTGCAACAATAGCTTCAACTGCTCCCTCAAATCAATACATGTTGGCTCAACTGGAAAAGTCCAAAGCTCTGCTGGGGTTTGTGATCCCTGCACTCATGATAACAGCTGTAAACTTTATAATTCTGGTTGTGGTGATGTTCAAAATACTGAGCGGAGCCCAAGCAAGAGAGCTGCATGTTCTAGTGGTGACTGTCAGGGGTTTGGTTCCCCTAACATCGTTTTGGGGTTTGGTCATTGAAACCAAGTTTGGAAACAGGGTTGAATTTTTAGTCTTTGATGCTTTGCAGGTAGTATTTTATTTTCTATAGTCATCTGCACACATTCAAGTGTTTTCAATTGTTTAATATTGTGATACAGAAAGTAATTTGTCAACACAGGCTTCCTGTATTCATGCAGGGTTTGGTCATCCTGGTGTTTGGAACCTTGCTGGATCAAACGGTGTGTTTGTCTCAGTCTGTGTGTTATGAGGGGCTTCACAGAGAATCCCACCCTGACTGTGTGGTTAATGCTTTACATTTGAGTAAAATATGTCAGCCAACACACTGACCTCATTCTGCTTCAGGTGAGGTCAGAGATAAAAATGTGCTGTTGTTCCTTGGTGAGACAGAATAGAAGGGTAAGAAAACTGATCAATTATGTTTGTTTTCTTATGTTTATAGCCTTTTGTGATTGTTTGACTTTTGTCCTGGTTTAGAACAACATGGCTGCCACATCATCTGGTGAACAGGAAACGTTTCATGAGGAGGAGGTATGTCAGTAAAAATGAATATGAAGAAATATACTCAGTACTATTTTTGATAACTTTGGAACACATTTAGAACATGAATATAGAGTGAAAAATATAACAAATACAATACATTTCATTTATGGTGAAGGTTATGAAACCCCTGTGACATCTGTGTCAATCATACATGCAGGTCTGACCTGATGGGAAAAAAATCTGAGAGGGTACTAATGGCAAGAAACACATCAGTAGTAAAATAATTTAAATATCAATGTAACGAATAGAATAGAAAACCATTATTGGACCATGTGGGGAAATTCTGGTGCAACAGCAGCAAACAAAAGCATATCGAGTAACAAAAACATAAGAATATAAAATAAAACTGCAAATACCAGCATGTATAACACTGTATAAATGTGGAAAATTCAAATCAGACTCTTACTTCAGTGGCATAAGGCAGTAGCTGCATTTCCATTAACTTTAAAATTTAGCATGATGGAAACACACCAATTTCAAAAAAAGAAAAACCCTCACGTTTTTGGATGAAAAAAATATTTGCAGTAGGATGAGGTGGCTTTTTTTGGCCATATCAAAATGCATGTATTTCGCAAAACTGCAGTGGAAACACTTTTCACATGACACAAGTCACGTGATCAACATCTGGATGTTTCTACTGGCATAAACAACGAGGAAGTGTTCGGAGGATGATGGTTTGTTTTTGTGTTTATGTGTGTAGCATCACACATAAACCATTGTTTAAGTGTCAAGTGTTGAATCCATAACTCTTCTGTAAAATCACCAACTGCAATTTTCCTGGAATGCTGCATATGTAGCAGCTCCCATGTATAAGGGGCTTGTTGCTCCGATGCCTGATAAAGACGCTGACGTCTCCTCTGATTGGCTGATAGATGATGAGCATCATGGCTAATATATTTCATTTAACTGTTTACATCCATCGTTGCCAACATTTTCAATAACTTATTTCTTATTTAATGAAAACACAGCAATTGGAACATTGTGTTTTCTTCACATTAGCAGAATATAGACAAACATTTTTGTAACCCAGGTGACCGCCATGACCCAATCATCCCTTTAAGCCGTCCCTTTAAGTTGATCGTCAGGTGTGTTTCCGGGGTTTTGCTGCTGCTCACTGTTGGTTGTCGCGTCGGTTGTTCATAAAACAACCTGAAGTTTCCAAATCGACTCATCACTCATTTAATTCCTAAACCTTGGAGATTTGCGGTGAGTTGTTAAATACCATCTGACTTGACGTTGTCTTGTATCTGCAATAATGGCGCCGCTAATAATTCCCTCCTGTTGCAATATTCGCCAGGTTGTGATTCATTGACAGCTGGTATACTTTCCTGATTTGAACAAGTTACCATTGCATCCACCTCCTCAGACAATCTGTTACTCGACGGTGAGTAAATGTCATGTATATATAGCAGGGCGTTATTTTCGCTACGCTCCGCCATTGTCGAGTTGGTAGCATTAGCTACCAACTCGACAATCAGTGGGCTACATCAGTTTAGTCTACTTATTAATTAGCCTACTTACTTAATGAAAAGTTACACTGTTGCAGCCGAATTAAAGACCACACCTTTAATATTTACGGGTTTTCCCTTCGACTTTAGAGTTGATTATTTTCCATGATTTCTTTATTGGTGTTGCATTCTATGCTGCTGCAGCAATGAAGTTTGGTACCCAACATGA
>CAEFZX010010372.1:0-79921 GCA_903066825.1 Alfaro cultratus
TGTCCACTATAAAGGACACAAATGAATGGGCCGGGTCTCAGGAGGATATATATATATATATATATATATATATATATATATGTATATATATATATGTATATATATATATATATGTATATATATATTTGTTAAAACTACCACCATGTCATGAGAGTATGTGAGACAGAAAATTTGTGAAAAAAATGTATTTAGCAGCGCCTACCTGAGGTTGATTGAAAGCACCAAGACACTCCTCCTTGCTCTGATTGATGGTTTCTGACCAGGAGCAGTGTGTTTCTTCGTTCAGAGGAGTTCGCATGCATATGAATGCCAGGTGGACCAGAAAACGTTCCGAAAGCAGAAAGCGAGCTAAAGCGCAAGGCATTCTGGGTAAATCTGAAATTGTGACTGAAGGTGGACGTTTTGAGTGCAGTCCTCGCAGCAGTATGAAGTCCTGTCCTGAAACATTCTATCTCGGGGCAGATATAATGAAAATGTACGCACTTCATATTAGTCATTTTAGTTCCTGCATATGCACTGGTATGAACTCTGTCAGGAATTTAGAGTAATTTAATATTCTGAGGTGTAAAACCTCTATACACATGTAGCTACGGCGAAACAACAGTGACCTGTTTTACTAGCAACTTAAGCTAACCTGAATATTTACAAGCCTTCTCATGATTTACTGAAAGAACTTGCCTAATGTCTGTCAACCACTTTGAAAAGCTTTTTTCATCCCTATGACATCTTTCTGCTTGTCCCTCTTTTGTCTTTTGTTTCCTGCCCCCGACAGTTTTCCTTTCTGCTTTGAACACGATTCAAATGAAAATAAATTGCCCCGATTTGACTGACTGGGAATCATTTTTCCACCATCGTGTTGGCGCCCGCTCTAGTGCAGCACCCCTATCATCACCCATGTAGTGCAGCAGTCTGTTTGACTGGGTGTTTTCTCCAGCTGCTTGGCTGATGCTAAAAAATAAGTTCTTAATCTGTAAGTATGACAGAGTATTAAGGTAATACTAAGAAAAATAAAATAAAATGACAAGAATAGTCAAAATTATACGAGTAAAACGTCATTATGAGAATAAAGTCACAGTATTATGGACAAGAATAACTTAATGACATGAGAATAAAGTGATAATATATTGAGAATAATTTTATATTATGAAAATAAAGTTGTACGAGAATAAAGTCATAAAATTATGAGAATAAAGTTGAAATAAAGTCATATTATGACTTTATTCTCATATTTTGTCAATGTTATTCTCGTAATTTTATGATTATTTAGTCTAGGAATTTTATTTTTTCCGTTTTCTTAGCGTCGTCCCAACGCTCCTTGATTAGAGGTCATATAGAGGACATGTGAATTAAAAATGAGCAAAGACAAAAAAAAAAACTGCCTCGTTTTGGCAGTACAGCTGAGTTTCTTACTCAGCATTACAAACCGTTAGCACACACCATCTGATCCAATAAAGCCCAACAGGAGAAAGAGACGAGTGAAAAAAAGTTGCGTTACCATCCAAAGTGTCCTCCGGCTGTTTCTGGCACACAGTGAACTCCAGAGCTCTACAGAATTCCCATCAGTTGCTAAATCATCAACAAACTGATGGGTTGTGTAACACCAGGATCAGCTATTGAACATGCTAGTCCCTACATCTGTGCTGCCGAATCTGTTTATTAATCTACACAAAGTGGGGAGGGGGGGATCTGCTTATGATTTTTCAGAACTCCACAGCCAAACCTAATAGTTTTTTTTATACAATGAGCTGCTTATTTTTTGTGATTTACTTGTGTGGGTTTTGGCCACTCGCCTCGGCTCAAACCACGCTCTCAGAACGAGATGCAAAAAACAAACGGCTCTCACCGCGAAGGCTTGCAAGGCGCATTGCAAACCTTCTACATTCCCATTACTGTTGCGCCGCAGACCGCTGAACATGTTCCGAAAGACAGAACCTTTGACGGAGAGAGGATGGTGCTGTGGTGACGTGCAAAGAGTAAAGCTGTAACACGTGTGGTGTAAGGTCCCCAAATTAAAATGGCTTGTTACTCCCAACTTTGATGTCTGACCTGCGAGGATGGATTGAATGAAGGCTGCATGCTCTGTATGTGCAAGGAGGGAATTGTACCAATAAGAAAAAAAACAGGGGCGATAAAGCAAATGAAAGAAAAGTGGGGAGGGGTGAAGGGGGGGGGCGGTGAAGGAAAGCAGGAGGAAATCCAGCCGTAAAGAGAACTGGGGGATATTGTAATGAGTTGCACCTGTTTCCTTTAACCCAGCTCCAGTTTCCCCTCTACAATCGCATGCAGATTACCCATCAAAGCCCCTCTTCGCTGCCTCTGCTCAATGGATCCTTTGTTGCCAGTTGTCAGGGAGGCGGCCCACGAAAGTATGTAACACAAGCAGGCCTCACTGCTCTGGAACTTCCAGCGCATGCTAGCCTCTGCCAGCCACAACAGGAATAGAGGAGGGGAGCGTTTGTATAGGCCGCTGTTCGCTCCTGAGACGCCGGTGGCCGGTTTTTCGTTTTGGCGTTCCACGGCCACAACAGTTGCATCATCATCTGTCAACACTGTTAAAAAAAATAGAAGAAGAAGAAGAAGAAGTGGGGAGGGGAGTAGGGGGGGGTTCATGTGAGCTGCGCCACACACACAGGGCTGATGTCGGCAGAGGCAGGATGAAGTTTCCTGGTTGCACGTTTGCCAAGACTAATGCACATATGCTGCTAGAAACAGCAGCAGCGCTGTAATATGACAACCACTCTAGGTTTGGGATTCTAACGACTTGATGGCAAGTAATTACACAGATTTTACCGCAATTAATCAAAGCTCAAACTTCAGATTGGAATCTTTGTATTTGCGTGTTTCTGGTACGCACATAAATCTGACGCACAAGCGACATCTGCAAACAGCATTGAAAAAGTAGCTTCATTTGGCCCTCTGGAGGTTAAGTTTGGCTGCAGAGTACGATCTGATTGGACGCTGGTAAAGACTACTGTTGTGTGCGAGTTGTGCTAAAAGGAGTTAGCCTATCAGTGAAGCGATTCTAGTCCAAAGCAGCATCTCAGCGCAGAGGCAGCTAACGCTAATTTCAACATCCAAAGGGATTTTGAATTAAAAAATGTTTCTCATTTTCTCTTAATATGGTTTTCAATTTAAATGCGGTTAATTATTTAAAGAAACTGAAATTAATCAAAAAATTTTGATCAACACCCACGACTAGTGTGTTTGTGGATGTGTGAGTGTTTGTGTGTCAACATGCGGAAGAAGGTGATCTGGTTAGATGAGGTCAAAGTTGAACTTTTTGAACATAACAGTAAGTAGTATTACAACTTTATTCTCATTATTTCGACTTTATTCTTGTAATACTAAGTATAACTTTATTCTCATATTATGACCTTTCCTGTACGAGTTTATTCTGTAATGTTATGTCTTTATTCTCTTAGTTTTATATATATATATATATATATATATTAGTATTGCCCTAATATTCCATCTTAGAACTCAAAGTCATAGCTGCAGTTCAATATCCACATGCTAAAATGACCCTGTCAAAGTTCAGATCTAAATTCGATTCACAGTCTGTGTCATACTTTCTTTGTTGTAACATGTCCAGTTGTACAAAAAAGACATTGACAGGATGTGAATACTTTAGCCTTGAGTAAAAAGTTTCTTTCTTTAAAGTCTTGGGTTATTTATTTGTTGGATCCAAAATCATCTCCTTTACTAAAACCAAGCTAAGTTTAGCATCTTTCAGCAACGAGGAAGTTCAACACTATAAAAACACTAACCAGTTATGAAACAAGTAATAAACATCGGAATTTGTCAAATGCCTTCATCAAAACCCACCGTGAAAGTATTTATCAAACTCATGGATCAGTTATTGTTAATCAAACTCAACCCTGAACCGTAGCCTTGATTTAAAGGAACTCAGTGTTTCAACAGGTTTGCAGTTTTCTGGAAGTTTGTTTCAGACTAGTGGAGCATAGAAACTGACATGTTTGGTTCTGGTTCCGGTTCTGGAGATGCAGAGTGGGCCAGAACCAGAAGAAGGCACCAGTCACGTTGTTTAATAACAGTACCATTTGACCCAGTTTTAAAGATACACAAACCTCCAGCTCCGTGGACTTACGTGTCACTGATAGAAGGGGAGAGGAATATTATAAACATAATCATCATCATACATGGAGGTGTCTATTTTTCTCTCCCTTCTCCCTAATTGAAAACAGCTTGAGGACTTGACATGTTGGTCAGTACTCCTGATCCTGGATCGGCGAGCGCGCGGCACATCTGCTGCAGTCTAATTGCTCCATTTAAAGAAACTGTCCTTGATTAGGTCATTATTAGGCTCATTTAGCCTCGCAGAGAGGAGAGGAGGGAGGAGTGACGGCGGTACGCGGTACCGCGGTATTCTCTGGCGCCGAATCGGCCGCTGATTGGCTCGCGCGCTCACCTCGCGGAACGCGTATCGACAACGAGCGGAGGGGGGCGCGAGGCAAAAAACGGGTGGAGAGACCGCTCTGCATTCAGGCGCTAATTAGAAAAATTAGATCTATGAAAGGCAGCGAGTGATCCAGGCCTTCAACCTACGTCTGTGCAGCGCCGTGGCGGCACAAAGAGGAGGCAACAATGAGCGGCGGGGAGGAGGGGCGGGAGGTGTGAGGGAGGGGAGATAAATAATTTAATCCATTATCTACTCTGCAAAGCTCATCAGCACTGCTACACAATGGCCACGATTGAATTGCTGATTGCATTTCTCTCCTACCCTCCAGGAGAAAATGCCCATGCTCCGCTATGTTCTCTGTCTGCCAGCACAAACCGAGAGAGAGAGAGAGAGAGAGAGAGAGAGAGAGAGAGAGAGAGAGAGAGAGAGAGGCAGAGCAGGAGGGAAAGGTTGGAAGAGAGGGAGAGACAGAGGAGTGTAGAGTGTCTTCCACCAAGGTCAAACTACAATGCAGCAATCTAATTAAGAGTATCAGAGAGTTTCCTGTATGGGGTCAGCCTCCCTGTTGTGCTCACAGGCTCATATTGTCCATTATGTATTACATGGTGTACTGCTTGATGTAAGGGATGGATGTAATGCTAATTAAATCTCCGGACTTCGTCTTGCCAATGTCCCTTTCAAAACGGTCTGTAAAAGAGTTGTAGAGTATTAACTTCCTGGCATTGTTTGACTTATGGTATGTTTTGCCTGGATTGCTGTTCAAACAAAGAGGTAAAAAACAAAGACGACAAAAAAAAACAAAAACCTTCCGGATTATAATTGTGCGACACGTTTTCAGGCATTCATTGACCTTACAGAGTGAACAGCATCTTCTTTAGTCATTACTTGCTATTTCAAAATGCTGCACATTAGGTTCAGTTTGGCCACTTCGGCTGAAGGTTTCATTCAGTTCAGTTCAACTCAAACATACTTCATTCATCTCAGAGGGAAATAAAATATTGCAACTCTTATCATCCAAGTATGTTCAAAGAGTTGCTGTGAAGATGGAAGGATCTTTGGTATTGGACAGTCTTGCAACAAAGACTGTGACATGTCATGATATTGGTATTTGACTGAAACATAACTCCATCAATTGCTGGTTAGCACTTCTTATCCACCTCCTTGGCTTTTGCCTCTCCTCTTTAAATCTCTTGTGTAGTTGAAAGCTGGGCAGAGAGATGTTGGAGTAGGGGATGTGAATGATCCTTGTCCATGATGACCGATGGAAGAGATGGTGTGAACTTCCTCCTTCTGTCTCGGCTCTTTGGTCCCGCATCTGTGAAGCCCGAGGTTTTGGGTCGTAGTTCAGGAAGCATGCCGAGCATCTGAGATGCCAATCAGCTGTTTCCAGTTGTAAAAACGTCTTTGCCACGGTTTGTCACTGTCTGACGGGGGAAAAAAAGTAAAATAAAACGGTAACAGCAAAAATCCTTCCAGCTGCTCAGCATCCAAAACCAGATGGAATAATTGTCCGAACGTGTAATGCCTCAACCCCTCCAAAGAATATGACCAAAATTCTACAAAAAGAACAAATCAGAGCTTCTCCAACATGCTGCCACCCTCAGGATGCAATTCTAGAATCTAAAATTATTCTAATCCCTGAGCTATTCCAGTTGTGCCTGAGCGATTCAGTTCTTTGAATTTATTTAGAAAGTCCATTGAAATTGGATGGACAGCAGCAGCAAACTCAAATCCTGTCCCAAAGTTGAGTTTAAGTCTAAAGTGCAAAACATTTTAAATATCCAAAATAAACACAAAACAACTTGAATAGTTGAAAGGGATTATTATTAATAATATATTAATCATTCAGCTTCGTCAGAGAGGACAGGTCAAGGTTACAGGTACTTTTGTAAAAAAAAATAAAATAATAATTTCATACTGGGAGTCAAATGTTTGCAGCGTTTTTCACTGCTTGGATTATTGTTGTTTTTTTTTGGTTTACATAAACCTGCCACAGCTTGTTCTGATTTTGATTTATGATGTCAGATTAAAATGGACTACAATTAACTACACACAACACTTTTAACAATTTGCTCCACAAACAATAAAAAAATCAGGTATCATGTTTCTTTCTTTCATGCATTTTTATCACACAAAGTCCTGATAAAATAAACCTCATTCTATTGTCGGAACAAAAGAAAAAGTGAAGAAGTCAAGAGCAGGTTGTCTCAGCCACTGTTGTTACATTTTGGACATATTTATGGGCATAAGAGACAGAAGTTTTATCACCACAGACTCCAGACTTTTCCACCAGTGCCACACTTCATACTTCCTCCCACACTTAAATCTTAGTTGGATTTCAAGATGGCTAATGGAGGAGCTGCTTTTATACGCACTGCAGACATTTATCCTCTCCATGCTTTAGTGATCGTCTCACCTTGCTGCAGGAAAGGCCGACCGGTTGTCTCTTTTATCAATCTATCAGCATTCACACTCAATTTCATCTAGCGGCTACTTTAAGGATTTTTTTTTTTTTTTTTTTTTGCTCATCTGAGGGTTTTCAATTATAAAAAGAAGGAAGAAAAAATGTCTAGCTGCTTAAGTTTTGGGTCAAGTCCAGTTTTAGATTTGTTTCCCATTATTATTCAAAGGAGAACCACGTTTCCTGTCATTTGTTTTTGAATGTTACTCCTCCATGTTTTCTGAGGGTTTATCCCCTAAAAGAGCAGCCATGTCAAATTGTTCAAGTAGAAAAAATGAAGCAGATTCTCAAGCGATTAATTACTAAAATGTATCAGTAGCTCATTGGGAAGCAAAATGTTTTGGGGGAATTTCTTGACTTGGTAACACTGAGCTCAAAGTTCACGTGGAAATGTGTAATATTCAGCTATAATTTCAAAGCATTGGCTCCGTGTTTTACCTGGAGGATACAGAAAGCCTTCACATAACAGGCTAGTAACCATCACCTGGTTTCACCCAGAGAATGTAGAAAGTCTTCCTTTAAATGACTGCTGGAAACAGATGTGACTTCAAAGTATTGTTAACATCTGAAGGAAAAAGAAAATCTGACTATCGGTGCTTCAAAAGTTCAAACTTTGATCTGGGAGTGAAGGTCAGTCCTAACTCCACCCAGTTCCCGTTCAGAGTCGGAAAGCTGTTGGAGTTTGCCAATGGTTGTGTTAGGTGGCTCTGATGACGGCTTTAGGCAACACTAGCTGACAACTCTGTGCAGTGTTAGCTACGTTTATTATCACACTCGGTGCAAAAAGTCTTTAACGGGAAGGTATTGTGCTGTGCAAATACAAACTTGAGTACTAATAGTAATGTCTTTCGAGCTTAAAAACAATATCTAATTTTTAAAACCCATAAAACGCCTGATTAATGTTGCCATTAGCTTGTCTAGCGCTCGCCTGGCCACTGGCGCTGTTAGTTCTTAGTGTGAACTACTTAAGGCACAACATTTCTCTCACATCAAATATGAAATATGTAAGTGTGCAGCGCGCTCTGCTGCAATGTAACGTTTTGACGATGGCGGCTTCCATCTTTTACTGTGAATCAAGCTCTGCTGAAGGAACCAGACGTTCTCCTGGCTCTGTTCCCATTGCACGCTGCTTTCATTTTGCCTTCCATTTCATCATGAGGAATTTACATAAAACATGCACAAAAGTAGCACACATGACGGTCCCCCTTTGGCCAGGCCCTTGAAGGTCCTGTCCACGGTGCCGGTGAGGGGCGGCCAAGCTTCTGCTCTGCTCTGTTTGTTTTATGGAGCAGTAGTGAAATCCGCTTTCAGGTCAGCAAACTGAAGGTGGGGGGAAAAAGAAAATCTGTGCTGGGTCTCCTATGGTCAGCAGAAGAACGTAATTGACAAAAAGAGGTCATTAGTTTGCATCCAGCAGCAACATCAAAGTCTCGAAATTAGATGCAAAGCAAAACAAATGAGCTTTTCTCATCAAACACTGATGCAGGACAGATTTTTCTTTTTTTGTTTTTAAAAAAATGGAGGCTATTCACACATTCTGAATTCATCTAAATAGTCATTATGCAAGTTCAGCACAAATTGACCAAGAGAAACTATTTATAGACATCATAAACCGGCGAGAGCCAAGTGTGTCTAATGGTGTCATTTGTATTGTTAATGGTAATGCACTGTTGGTTTGCTCCATTTGGTTTTGCACAGGTGCACTGATGGGTTTTCCAGTGGCTCTGTGGTGCTTTCCTGTGGTGACACGGCTCCCTCTAGTGGACCGGCGGCACGTCTACCTCGGGCTGGATTCATGGGGGTTGAGGGATGAAGCAGATTATTGGCGCCTTTTGCTGATTAAAATAGGATCAAGAAATGTTATCATGACATTAAACCCAACACTAAAGCAAAAAGGAAAAGAGAGAGAAAAAAAAATCATAAATAGCTTGTGCAACAACAGCCTGGATGTTTGAAATATTCTGTTCCTAATTAACCTTCAAGCTCATCAGCCACAATCAATATAGAGTGTGGGCTTTTTTTTTTTTAATTGAGATGAAGTAATTATCAGACTGTATTCATCTCGTTAATGAAACAATGTTCCAATATGCCTGCAGCGAAACTGCTAATTGAGTTCTATTTTCTGAGACAGGAAGTCTCTCCTTTGCCCATGACCACAGAGCAACCAAAAGAGGATAGGGAGGGGCTGTTCTTTCCTTTTCTTTTTTTAAATCTGCCCATGTCTATGTGGACACAGGAACAGACTGTGGACTGGTGGAGCGTGCTGGAGCTCGGTCCCCACAGACGGTGGCCCCCCTCCGCCCACACACACTCACACTCACCCACCAGTCAGAAGGAGGAAGTAGCTGCTCACACAGCTGACTTCAGCAGATCATCCCGTCCCAGTCGGTTATTTCACGCTTTCACTGGGTAAGTACTCCCTGTTGAGGAAGATATAGCAAAGCAATTATTCTGTAATTATGAAGCCAAAAGAGTTTGAGCGCCTCAGCCGTCCTCTGAAAGGGAACCGCAAGGCGATGCAAAACGCCTCAACTTATCAGTCCACTGCCACAGAGCAGGCCCCTCCAGATGTCTGTCTTTATTTCTGTTACAATTAAATGATTCAGATCATCGGCTACAAGAAGACGTTTTTACACAATGATTCAATTTATTAAGGGAACAAAAAAGTCATCCAAACCAGCCTGGATTTTGTTGAAAATCTGATTTCCATGAGAAATTTCAATTCAAAAAAGCCAAAGAATATGTATTCAGATTTTTATTTTTTTTACTACTAATGCAATCAAATCTACTAATCCAAAAGTTCATTCACATCCTTTCAAGTGTAGTTATGTTCACTGAAAAATAATTGGAGTTGCATGTAATGAAACTTTTAACAGCTTTGAAAAAGTTCCTGAGTCTGACTTTGTTATATTGTGTTTACTGAACTTATTGGGTTGGATGTACATTTGTAGAAAGCTTTTCATAAAAGCAGAGCTTTTTTTTTTCTTCTTCTTTCATTTTGAATTAATGTAATCTCTGTGTCTTTATTTTTTAAGGTTGAGTGTGTGGAAAAGTTGACCCAAGGAGTAGTTGTAAGGAACTGCTTCAGAAAGAAAGAAAAAAAGATTTTTAGCACCAACAGATTCCACCCGGCGTGATTTCTGGAGTTCACAACCAATCTGCTTACCTTACCAGATTGACCTCTTGACCTGTAGAACTCTGACTTTCAGTTAGGTGGACAGTTATGTTCTTGTAGGGCTGCTGGGGTCCCCCCCCCCCCGAATCACTCATGAGGTCATGAGTCTCTAACCTTTATCCCTGACCGTCCTGAGTGGTCAGGGCTACAAAGAGCCACGGAGACTCGCTGGGACTCGAAGATCGGATCCGTAGCCACGGTGTCGACTACTTGATGTTACTGGAGAGAAACGACCATTTCAGAAGAGTGGTCAAGCCTCACGGCAAAATGATGCTAGTATCTTGTTAATTTATGGTTTCTCTGCAACTTGCTGAGTTGTGTTCGTATTTCAATGAACACAACTCTGTTCATTTCAGAGACTAACATTATAAAACTAGAAGAGTAGACGGTTGATAAATGTCAAAATTCAAGTGGACAAAGGCTCCTTCAAGCTTATTATGTCCAGCTATATGTGTTAGCATTTTAGCACAAGTGCATATCGTTTTCCAATATAGCAGTAGTAGATTCCTGCTTTGTTCCCCACACTCCAAAATAAACCAAACATATCAATTAAGCTAAGAGCACGTTAGCCATCTGTCTGGATGGGAAGCTCTGGTAAACCCTGGTAATGAAATGTAAATTGGAAATGCTGGATTCCAGGGATTTTAGCATCTGATCCAGGAACTGCAGTCAGGCGATGTAGTTTTCATTAAGAGGAAAGTGGTGCGCATAACTTCAATGGGGAAAAGAATGCCGGGGAAAGTAACCTGGTACCCGCTTCAGAAGAACCACAGAATAAGCAGCAATCCAAAAATATCTAAAGGTTTTAATGTGGGCAGCTGACACAGCATGTAGCCCAAACAGGTTCAGCTGGCTTATGACAAGCATTATAAGCTATATGCATTTCAACATGTTTTTTCTTGACCACTTTAAAATCTTTTATATTTTTGGAGAGCTGGTTATGTCTATTTTCTGCTCTATTTTTCAGTACAAAATTAAGTCAAACTATTCTATTGGACATTAAATGAACCACAGAAGTCAAGCACTATGCAGTCATGTTTTTTTTTTTTTTGTCAGAATGTTGTGTAGGAAGTGGGAATGAATGTGAGAACACACACAAGTGGACAAAAGAGATCTATTACAATAAAGGCACTATCAGTCTGATTCTGGCTAAAATCACCCTGTACTTCCACACTGTGTTCATTGATCTGATCAATACTTTTCTCTCCAGCTTCAGAGAGAGCAGGTCTATGAAAATCAGCACTATATCTGAGACAAAACACTGACAGGATATGTTAAAGGTTTAAAAATCAAAGACCATCTCAGCATGATCAAAAACAATGCAGTGGTCCATTGGTTTCTGGTTTTCCTCCTCCTTTTGGTCCATAATTGAGTTTACAACTTGTCAATACAATATGTACAAATGCAGCTTTGACCGAAAGGAATGTGTAAACAAGTTTTGGTGCAGAAATCATAAAAGAACACAGAGCAGAAGAAGTTTTTTTTTTTTTTCCGTAGTCACAGTTTAGAACAAGTTTTAACTGCTTGGATTAGGCTGAGTTTGCTGCCTGTTAACCAGCTAAAGAAACCATCTCAGGAGATGCGCTTTCTTCATAGCATAGATTTTTAGTCCAAGTTTCAGTTTTCTCAACAGCAAATAGTTTAAAGAAAAATCTAACATAATTCTGCTTGACATTTTAAAGGAAAGGTCTGCAGCAGATCCAGTGGAATAACTTCAGAGTGCAGCTCAGCTCTCAGCTCAACTTCGGGTAGATCTTTTCGTAGAAGAAGCCCTGGGCCAGGACGTACAGTTCGCCGTCCTTTTCCCGGACGGCGTGGGCGCGAACGAACTGGAAATGTTCCAGGGCAAACTCGTAAAACTCGTTTTCAATTTTCCAGATGTCTGACTGCTGCAGCTTGGCGATCGTTTCCTTGGTGGGGGGCTTCTTCTCGGTGGTCTTCCTAAGATGGGACCTTTTGCCTGGAAGCGACACCAGAAGGTTTTGAGGAGTTCTCTGAATACACACAAGCTAATAAATGCAAATACATAAAGGTATTTAATATCAGCCAGGTTTTACTTATCGGACCAATGCTAACTGGTAAGAAATGACAGGGGTCTGCCAATACCGATGTTAGTAAGTCCCTAGTTTAAACTGTTCTTTTTGTAGACTGAAATATTTATGCAACGAACATCGTCAGTGACTCACACGTCCAAACCGTCCCATTAGTGACATTAACGGCCCCAGTGTGACTGTTCTGACTGCAACTTATAAATCTGCTACTTTTGATTCTTTTTGGCCGCCATTAGTCCGACATCATCTTGACTGATGACATTAGCTACAGATCCTTCCTTTACCTGCCCCCGCAGCCAATGAACCAATCAAACAGAGTGGGATTGGACTGAGCCATAGACTGAGCCAAAGACACAGACTCTGCTTTAGCTATATAAAAAAAAAAGTCACAATCGGTCCAAAATTGTGCACCCAATTTTTGTAATTTGTAATCTAATCGTTCTAATGAATCATTGAGAGTCTCAAATGTATGACGAGAGAAACAGCAGATCTGCTTCTGCCTCTGGTACCTGTTCTGTAGAGTTCCGTTGCTCCCTTGAAGAAGCGCGGCAGAACAGCCTCCAGGATCATGATGAAGTCCTCCAGCTCTTCAGTTACTCCAACCAACAGATACTCATTCACCAGGTTGTACTTAGCCTGTTCCAGAGCCCATCTACTGCCGGCATTCCTGCACACCAAATGTCCCAGACCGACTGTAATCACCTTTACTAGACGTGTACAAGTAAGTCACCAATAAGGATATTGTGCCCTATAAAGTCAGCTGCATCATAGTTTTGTCTTGACTAACTCTAGTCTAAACTGCCTTTAATGACAATTCTCCTAGGCAGCCCACCTACCAGCACTCTGAATGGTGACCACAGAAGAAGGGGATCTGCAGCCAAAGTTTTTCAGGAGCACAGTCGGACCCTCCTGATGAGACACATTCATCAAAGGTCTGAAATAAACCAGATGTCAGCAGTTATTGTAGATCCAGACATACATGGGGTGTAAAATGAGCGATTGGTGCAACACAGACCTTCTTATCCCCCTGTTTCCTCCGTCGAAGGCCTGGTCTGTAGTCGTCTCCGAAGCGCAGGAAGTAGTAGTAGGACACGAGGCGCTCTATTGGATCTCGCACCACATTTATGTACATTGGCTTACCTTTCACACCGTATCTAAACGAAAACAGAAGACAGACATTATCAGTGTGTATTATAAGCATGATGGGGAACCACAAGGTTCCACCCTGGGAAACTCTTCTTTTAATATCAACATGCTCCCACGAGCTCAGTTATTACAAGAAATAAGATTAGTTACTATTAGTTACCTTGCAGATGATACACAGCTCTACATTACGATCTCACCAAGTGACTGAACTCATACAAACACTCAACTGATGCTTAGAACAAATCAATTAGTGGATGTGCCATAACTTTCTCCAGCTGAACAGAAATAAAACTGAAGTTGTCGTCTTTGGACCTAAAGAGGAATGAGCAACACACATCTTCAGTTGTGACAGCTAGAAACTAGATTAGTCCCAAAATCTGGGTGTAGCGATGGACTCAGTCCTGAATCTTCAGACACAAAAATGTTGGCTAATATATTTGATGACATTTGAAGTTATTTTTTATTTTAATGTAATTTTTAGTCAGCAGGACAGAGTCAAACGGCAGAAAAGGCACAAATCAATCAAGTTTATTTGCATAGAACACACTGATATTGCGATGATAAATATTTTTCATAATCATAAAAGCAGATTCTATAGTTAAGAGCAGCTGAGCTGCAGCAGAGCGTGAAGCCGCTGTCCTTGTGAACTGATTCGGTGTTATTGTAACCATCCACCGGTGAACGGTTGGCAAGATCCCTGCGACGCACGCCAACAGAAGGTCGCTCTCTCTCTCTGAGAAACACTTAGACCATTAGAATAATTACCCGTGATCAGCGGGACGATAGAGTCAGGGGGAGATAAGGACAACAATGCTATTAATCAACACTAAAGCACAAGCTGGCAATCAATATGTGACCCCTCTCTTTATCTGCTCTGCTAACTGCATGTAACTCATCTGGATATTAATGCTATTACAGGAAATGAAGGGTCTTACTTGGAGAAGTCCAGATAAGCGACATGGCCGTGGTAGAAGCCAGGCTTCATCTCTCTCCATGCGGTGACGTTCCGAACAAAGCGCACCTGCAGGCGGAGATAATGGGACTTCATTATTGAGCAACAACAACAAAAAAACTATATATTTAATATATTGGTTCGTTTTACACAGGAGTTTAAGTGTGATTGGTTGGTTAAGACATTTGGATGTAAACATTCCTCTTCGTGATCCTGATGTAATGGTGGGGTGTGATGTACTGCAGACTGGATTTCGGTTTGACCGTGTTCACAGAGTGCGTGAGGGCAAACAGGATATTACCTTGGCACCGGCAGCCAGACGTATAACAATACTAGAGCTGCGGAGCTTTTATGTGCTCAATGCAGCAGGCAGCAGACAAACAAGGCGAAGAGATGAAAACAAGACACCTGGAGAGGTGAGTAGTGTGTAGCCATGCAGTCCGTTCATTAACGTGTGATGGAATGGACCCAACAGTGCAGCACTGGGGCTGATCAAGCAGGAAGAACGGCTTCATGGAAAACAGACCGGTTTGTAGTTCAGCGGTCCAAAGTCCGGTTTTCTTTCAAAGTAAAGGTGCAATTTGTTTACAGTTCAGAGTTAATCGCCTAGAGGAATTTACGCAGGAAACAGATGTTCTTTCACTAGATGTAAATTTTCTGTTTATGAAGAAAATGTGGGATTTTTTTCCACCATGGAAACTCCCTGGTTCAGTGGTTCAGGCCAGTGGCGCAAAAAGTGGGTAAGCACTCTATAAAACGCATAGGGGTGCTGCACTAGAGGGGGCGCCAAACGATGTGGGAACATTTTTTTCTAGTTGGCATTTTCTGTAATTAACAGCTGTTTGTGCATGTATGAAATGATCAATAACAGAGGAAGTGCACTGATTAGGCGCCCCTCCACCTCCCCTCCCACACAGGTCGCCTGGGCACGCGGCCCTTCGAGAACACACTCAGGAGCATTTTGTTGCTTCTTTTAAATTTGAATCGTCGTATATAGTGCACTTGACAACAGTGAGGTAAAGATGGAGCGGTAGGAAAAATACAATAAAACAGAAAACGGAAGAGGGAGGGGAATAAAGATGTTGGAGGGACGAAGAAAAGCTTTTCATATTTATATAGCACCCAAATATTGGTTGCAATTTTAGAATCAGAGATAAAGATGAACATTGATGTTGGACAGAGATTTTCCCTTTGTGACCTCCTACTTGTAGATGCTTTAGATGGTAATTCTTCCCCTTCCTGGCTAGATATCTCTTTGGTTGTACAGTAGAGTCCCGTTCTGCTTCACTAAATTCACTGTTTTTTCCTCTTGATCTTCAGCATTTCAGAGGAAGCTTCAAGTTGTTTCTCCCTTTTGCTTAAAAAACTGTCTGAGGATTCTCTGTTTTTATTTCAAAAACAGTTTGTGGTGCCAGAATCATGACATTTTTGCCAGAGTTTTGAGTTTCAGAGGTGTCCGTCTCTGCTTGGTTTATTAGGGCTTCCAGTTCAGAGGCTGCTTTTATTGCTGCCTTCCTCATAGGTTTAGATTTCCTAGATAACTTTTTCTCCACTTTCTGGTCGTCATTTTGTTGCGTTTCAGAGATCTTTTCTTCTTCAGTTGCCTGGAGTAGTTTAGAGATCACAGTTGCATTTGGATAAATCTCATTCTTGAAGTTGGCAGTCTGATCCTTAAATATTTCTGTTATGGAAACTTGTTCTTGTTCAGTGTTTTTTCCAGAAACCTTTTGGTTTATTAGGGCTTCTTGCTCAGAGGCAATTTTCATTGCTGCATTTCTCCTTGTCTTATTTCTAGTTTTCTTAGATAGCTTTTTATCTACTTGCTGCTCCCCATTTTGTTGTTTTCCAGAGATCTTGTCTTCTTCAGTAACTTCTTGTAGTTTAGAGATCACAGTTTCATTTGGATAAATCTAATTTTTGATGGCGGCTGTTTGGTTCTGAGCTATTTTTGTTATTGAAATCTCTTGATTTTTGAGGGGTTTCATCTCAGAAACAGCTTTCATTGTCACATTTTCCTCTTTTGATTTAGATTTCTTAGAGGGCTCTTTCTCCACTTGCTGATCGTCATTTTGTTGTGTTTCAGAGACCATTACTTCTTCCGTGGATTAGAGATCACTGTTTAGTTTGTATAAGTGTCTCATTTGAAGGTATCTGACTAGTTCCAGGATTGAACCTTCTTGTTGTTCAGCCTTTTCTCTAGAAACATTTTCATTATCAAGGGTTTCCAGCTCAGACCGTTCCCATTGCCACCTTTTTCTTCTTCTTTCGCTTAGATTTTGTACATGGCTTTTTCTCCACCTGCTGATCCACATTTGGTTGAGTTTCAAAGATGGTTCTTTTTTCAACATCTTCCAATAATTCGGTCTCAGTTTGTGATGAAATAGTTTGATGGACTGGTTTTGACTGACATCTTATTTCCTGTGCATCCATCTTGGTTTGTGTTACAGATTGGTAACTTGCTGTTTTCAACTTTGAGCTATCTTTTAAATCTGTCAGTACTTGAACAGGGACCATTTTCCCTGTTTTGTCTTGGTTCTGAGATCACTGTGTTCAGCATGTTTTCCTTGAATTTAGTATCTAGCTTATCATGAAGCTGGAGGTGTGTTAAGCAGCATTCATAATTTTTCTCTGAAAATTTTTCTTTTGAATTTCCTCAGACAGGGATGCCTTAGTTGGAGGTCGATAATCAGTTTAAGTAAAGTTTGTGGTTGTGTTAAACAAAGGTAAAGCACAGGGACAGAGATTTGAGAGTTGTTAAAACTTTGATTTTCTTAACCTGCAGCTTCTTGGGTTTGATTGGAGACCTCAGGTAAATTCTCCACCTGGTGGCTGTGTGGCTCGAGCAAAGTGAGACATTGTATTGTTTTCTCCTTGTCATTTAATCAGTCCATTAAAACAGTGGTCTCCAACCCTGTCCTGCATGTTTTTGATGAGTCCGGACTCCAGCAAAGCTGATTCATATGATTGCATCACCTCCTTTGCATTTTTTTAATTGTTGCAGAAGCCAGTTAATCACCTGTTCATTTAGCCCAGCAGCAGGGAGCTAAAACATGCAGGGCAGTGGGCCCTGAGGACCAGGGTTAAATTAAAAGACTGACTCTTTTTCAGTGACCACTTGTGGTAAAGAGGTCACAGTGTCCTTGAAATAACTCTCCTTTTCTAAGAGAGCCGCCTGATCACCGTCTTTTGCGTTGACTGAAACATCTTGCATTTCAATATATTCAACAAAAAAATGTAGATCTAATCGAGGTTCTGACCCAGGAAACAT
This sequence comes from Alfaro cultratus, assembly GCA_903066825.1. Taxonomy (NCBI): domain Eukaryota; kingdom Metazoa; phylum Chordata; class Actinopteri; order Cyprinodontiformes; family Poeciliidae; genus Alfaro; species Alfaro cultratus. The sequence goes on from CAEFZX010010372.1 coordinate 17,474, forward strand.
TTTCCAAAATGTCTCCTTTGCGTACTTACACAAAGCTGCCTGATCACCTAGCTTTTCTGACAGAAAACTTCCATCGTTTTCCAAATTATCCGTAAAAGAATATTAGATCCACCGAAGAGCCTGGCTCAGGGAAGGTTTTCCATAATATTGGTGACTTCTTTACATCCTTACTGTTAAATGGTCATTTCTCCCCTGGTTGACCCACTGTCTGCTGTGTTTCAGAGATGGATTCTTTCTCAATGACCAGTAAAATGTTTTCTGCAGAAATCGTTTGACATATTGGGCCTCGTTCATACACCCAATGTCCAAATGATATTATTTCCTTCTTATTGTTGTTTTCTCATATTACTGGTGTCTTCTTGACACACTTAGATTTAAATGGCTGTTTCTTCTCTGTCAATGTTAGAGATCGATTGTTTTCCAGTGACCAGTGAAGCATCTGGCTTTTCAGTTTTTCTGTCAGAAACCTTTCCATCAAGGGGGGCGTGTAACCCAACCAGGCCTGCAGTGATATTTGCTTCTTCTTCCTCTTACGCTTCTCCACCTGTCTGTTTTAAGTGGAAAAGTTACATTTAAGACAACAAGTTGTTTGCCTGCTTCTTGTTCTCTTTAATGTGTTTGAACAGACTAAAAATCTTTTCTGCTCTTTATTTACCTCACAGACAAAAATAATAAAAATAAATAAAACTATCATACATGCACTGTGTTTTCTCTGTCACGTCATAAACTGCTTTCAGAGGTTTCAAAGTGTGCAACATCTCTGGCTTCAGCATTTGGAGCCATCAAAGGCCTGTCATGAGCTCTGCATTTGTGGTGCCAACAAAACACTCTTTGCTCTGTTCATTAATATATGATTAGCATCACCATGGAAACGAGCAGATGCAAGGGGATTTTGTTTTGCCTATTTAATGGAACATTTTGATGAAAATCTATTATTTTATGGTAATGTGAAAATAAAAGCGTCTCCGGCAGGATGAGCGTATCTGAACATTTGACGCATCCCTTCGCCGGTTACCACGGAAACAATGTACTTGAAGTGGGAAGGCTTTCACCTGGTCCTGTAAGGACATGACGGGGTTGTTTTTGGTGGTGTTGATGTGCAGCACGTGGAAGCGGTTCCTGCTGCAGAGGTCGTAGGCGATGTTGGTGAAGGAGGTGCTGGCCGTCTTGGGAACCCTGTTGTAGATGATCACCGAGTCGTCGGCTTCCCGCCCGCCGCCGCCGCCGACCTCGCTGCGGCGCAGCTCCACCTCGACCACCTCGTGTCTGGCCATGGTCCGCTCTGCCGAGGACAGAGGCCACAAACCCAACATCACTGACCAACTGGTGGACATTTCTGCTGCATGTTTGCAGAAGTTACCGATCTTTTGGCCGAAACAAAGTAATCTACAGTGGTATTTGGTTCATTTAGAGCTAAAGGTGAATATATTTGTCCCCCAAAAAAATGCATATTTATGGACATTTGAAAGCAAATGTTTTATTTTTTATTTGTCTCCTGAATGATTTTTATGGTGAAAAAGATTGACATTTTTGTCAACTAAGACAAAAATTAAAATGGACAGGAAATCTGATCAAGTCTAGTTTCAGTCATGAACTAGACTAGGTAAGTTGAAAGTTGAAAGACTAGTCAGTGAGAACTAATCTGGTTAAGCAGAAGAAGTAAAAGAAATAATACATTTAGAAGTAACAGGCTACTTGAATAAATAGACATTCCTTTTTTTCTCCATCTGATAATTTTAGTTGTTTTAAATGATAAATACTAACTTGGAATGTGATTTTGTTCCGCTATTGGCACAGCTTTAACAATGCTGTCTTTAATGGAGAATGTTGTGTGTAATTCACATTGTTTTTAGGATTGCTCAACCATAAAAAATAAAAACTCAAATTTTTATTTATTTTTATTTTTTCAAATACAGTATCAAATTTAAATCTGTGTCACTGTGAGAAAAGATTATTGTCATTTTATTCCATCCAAGGATAAGCATTTTAATTAAAGATTTCTTCTTCTCACAAATCTGTGAAAGGTTTCATGTTTTAGGGAGGTAGATTAACATTTAATTTAATCTGACAGTAGTACGATTTAGTCAGAATGAACTAAAACCTCAACAAAAGACCAAATTAAATGAAGCTACTCAAAATACAATGACTGAAACTAAATTAAAACACATCAAAATCAACAGATCCTCACATGTTTTTCACACTAATTGGTTATGGTGGATTTATTGCAAATCTTGCACAAAAATGGTCAAAAACATTGGGTTTAAGTGACTGCAAGCTCTGCCCTGCAGGTGGCAGTATTTCTCACTTCTACTACACTAGCCTTATTCAATGTCAAGTTGTAGTCTTTGAGAAACCAAAAAAAAGGTAATGCTAAACAAATTCTTAAAAAAAAAAAAAAATATGTTTTTTTTTGTCCATATTATTATGTCTTCCATATGCAGATTCTGGAAGGGGTATAATGAGGAAAAATAATAAAAACAATCAAAAAATTCCAGAGGGACTAACACTAGTTTTGATGAAAATAGCTCTGATTCGTTGCCATCACTTATGTGGGCCCCCACTGCCGGCAGGTAACCAATAGTTACGCTATTGAGAGCTAATACTCTCTTCCCTGGGACTTCCTGTTCAGGAACTAACACAAGGTGACACTTTCACATGCGAAATGTAAAAAGAGGGAAACATGGACAAACACCAGCCACATAATTTACCTGCAACAAAGCAGAAACTTTCATTAATATATCAAAAGCTTTCAAATCTCTAGTTCTGAGTAGGTTAATAAGCAAACAGCTGGAAGAAGTGTGGACGTCTCCAGCTGTCAGAGGAGCGCTCAGAGCTGTGAACATGGGGGTCTTTCCTCCCACATAGAACAAGACATGAGGTCACCGCAGTGTGTTCGCAAACCTTAATTAATTAAAAACAACACAGCTTCTAAAGACGGAGCAACTTTCACATCACCTTATTCAGGTTTTGATGAGAATACTGACAGGAGGCGTAATTAAAAGTGTTTTCTCATTTTTTCCCCATCCCCTCCACAGCAGTAGAAAACAATGAAAGCCAATTACAGGAGTGTGTGCGTGTGTGCGTGCGTACGTGTGTGTGTGCGTGTGTGGAACGTCTTTTGACTCGGTCTTTGAGAGCTCAGTGAAGTTTCACCTGTACATGGAACACAGCTGTTTATGGATCAGAAAAAAGCAGCCAAACGAGTTTAAGAGTGAAATATTCAACCTGTCGAAAAACAGAGGCTTTCAAAAGTATTCACAAACCCTGAACGTTGCATATTACGAACCATTTCATTTGGTTGCCTGGCTCATGGCTTCTCCCTGCAGTTACACGTTTTCTTTTGGGTTAGGATTTGTTTACGCCTGCGCCACCGCAGCGCCCCAACTGTAACCTTTTATTCCTGACCAGACGCCTGTTAACACAACAGTGACCAGAGTCTCTCTCAGCCTTAACCCTCTCAGCTGTTAGGTTTATTCTATGCTTAAACCCCCAGCATTGTGCCACATTGTGCTGCTTAACACAACTTCTGATTTATGCTACATACGACGAGCACTTTGTACATGGGAGACGAATTACTGTTTACAAGAAAGCTAAGGGTCAACAGCGCATTTGATGACATGCTAAAATCACAGCGCCGTCTAGTGGCCTGACATGACAACTACAGCTGACTCGAGGCGTCTAAACGTGGAACTTTTTCCTCAAACATTAGAAAATACCAGCTGTTTCCAGGCAGCAGTCTTGTGTAAATGTAGCCTTAGAAATAATAATTCTATAAAAGGAAATTATTAAGTGTCCAAAGACTCCAAACTCTCGTTGGCAGTCTACCTCTAGAATTCCTCATCTAAAATGAAAGTTCAGGTTCCTGCTAGGTATGTAGGACGGCTGGGCAATTTTAGCATCATTTTCTTAAAAAAATAGCATCATCACGGTAATAATTAGACATCCAGTGACAGTAATAACGCCACAATCACTGCTCTAAGTAAACTTAGGCTAAATGAGCCTAAGTTTCCTAAGCCTAAGTTACTATGGCTGTTAAAACTATTTTTCCTGTATGGCATAAATGGCGATAATCTATATAGATTGTGGTGCCATTTAAAAATCAGTTTAAATCCAATTGTTGTGTGTTGTTCAGCAGTACAGGATCAGTATTGAATGGAACCCTTATGATAACGGCTTCGTTCTGCTTAGTGAGGAACTGACTGCATGCAGTGGCAGATTTAAAGCCAAAGAGACAAAAGATTTGGTTTTTTTATCTTTTTAGTGTCACTTCTATGATAATGATAATAGAAACCACAATGCTTTGAAGGATGTTTAAAAGCTTGAGATGTTTTAGAAGCCAACCCAGTTTTAAGCTTGTCAGCTGGCCTGTCTCTGCTGTTTTCCTCTGTCTCCATGAAGCTGTTTGTTCTCTAGCAAAACCTCCAAGCTTTATTTAGACTGGGAATAATTAAATACAGGGGAATTGCATTTTATTTAGGGGAATTAAATTAAAACGAGCAACATAGTTTTCAGACCATAGATTTTTTTTTTATAGCTAACTATTTCACAACTATGCCTATGGTAGTGATTTTATTGTGGTTTTATTGTGTAAAACCCCAACGAAAATATTATCATCCCTGTAATAGGTACATTAATATCACCACATTATAGTTACATAATAAGTTTCCTTAAATTTGTAAAAACATTTTCTAAGTTGGTTGGGATTTTTATCTATTTTTTGTTTGCTTGTTTTGATTTTTTTCTTTTGGCATCTAAAACCCAGACTTGTCAGACCTGAACTCAATCACACAACACTAAGCATAAAGTTCTCACACCACAATTTGGAATCGTCCAACTTTATTGTCTTTGTGTTGTTGATTATCTCAGAGGAAATATCTAAGTAAAATTTTAATCAGTGTGAAACCCTTTGAAATATGCAAGTCTTTGAAGATTATAGGATGGTTTGCTTAAACATTGTAGGTCCAGAGCAGCAAACAGAGGTAGCTCTTACCCAGTTTGGCTCTCGACTCGTCCAGTCTCTGGATCTGGTTCTCTATCAGGAGCATGGCCACTCCGAACGCCAGGACGGCCAGCAGCTGGATCTTGGGCGGCATCGTGCTCCTCAGCAGCCCCATCGAACAAGCAGCTGAACCATTCCGCGGACACGGCGAGCGGCTCAGGAGCTCATTGAATCACTGCTAACACCAACAAAGAGTCTCTGCTGCTGGCAGCTTCCCACGGCCGATGCCGCTTTTATTTTATTGGCTTCTGCGACTAAAAACAACAAACCGCAGAGCGCCGCTAGCTAAGAGAGCAGCTACACAACACAACAGTTACTGTAACTCATTGTTAGCAAAACAAACCAACACGGGCTAGCTCTGAGCTAAAGATGACCAGCATCAGGGAGCTCGTGACAGCCTTATATCTTAAAAAAACGAGGCGTTTTTATTCTACCGTCCTGATATCCCCAACATGGTTTGTGATAGATCAAATAAATTTCGTTAAAATAAAAAAAACCAAACTATTATCTCAGCTACATGCAGTAGCTTAGAAGCTCGGAGCAGAAACTACTTCTTCTGCTATCTCTATTAGAGTAGTATGCCGCCACCTGCTGGACAGCAATATATTTCTTCTTCCTCTTGTTCTATAGCGTTTTCTGGCAGTTTACAAACTTTGTGCATTACCGCCATCAACTGGACGGAGATGTAATTCAGAAACTCATTTTCCTTATTCATCTTCAAAACTTAACATAACTAAATTATATACATATTTATACACTCACACACACATACAAACTAAATCCTCTCAGCTAATTTTGTATCTTTCAAATATTGAATAAGTGCTTGAATTATGTCATGTGATTGATGCTTCCCTAATAAATTATCCATATTTTCTGAACTCGACAGCAAGCAGGAAGAAAGAAAGATAAATCTTTCCACCGGCTCCGCAAACCAGTAAATAATAGTACTTGAAAATATTTGAATATTTGTAAGTATTTATCAAGGAAATGTTACTGTGCTTGAGCCAAAGAGGCTTAGTCATGTTGATGAATAATTTAATGGAATAAATGTACCCAAATATCTTAGATATTTGTAGTGTTTTCTTTCCATTTGCTCTTTTATTTGTTTTTATTTTATCATTAAATCTTGATGGAAGACACGTGGTGCTGCTCCGCATATTAAACGTGCTTCACAAAGAAAACCTTTAGGTTGTCTGACTTGAAGACACGAAACCTCAACAGTGACCTGGGATCAAGTGATGCCCAGTTTACCCAGCAGATGGCGGCAGCGTTTCACGAATAAAGCTTTGTTAGCTCTGACACATGAACCAAGTTGTTTCATTCCATGTGAATTTGCTAGAACTCAGAAGTGTGAGGGCCAGATGTAACTAGCAGTAACATCTGTCATACACAAGAGCTGTGTGAATGTACATTGTTCATGAGGACACTGGCATTCCGATGAGGTTGAATTGTTTGGAATATTTTTTTACTTTGAAATACAGTGCAGAAATTTTTTAACAACTCCCAGTGTGACATGAAAAAAATGACAGTTAACAGGCAATATACTGTGCTTCATTTCTGTTACCTCTAAAATTACAATCTAACTTTGACATCAAATTCATCCATCCTGTTCATTTTTCAAATGAATAAGCATAAACATCAAATAAGCAGTACAAATATATTTTCGTTCATGTTGATGTTTGTTATTTTATTTTCTGTTTTAGCATAATGTAAAAACAATTTGAAAGATTTTTTTAAAATATATTAATCTTTGTTGTTTGATTAAAAACAATGTATTTTCTGTTTTCATTAGCGACTATGTCAAAGGTTGTTACTCTTTTTTTCTATTTTTCTCTGCACATAGAAAATTGACAAAAAAAACTATTTATACTGTCTGAAAACAAAAACAACGGTAAGCAAAAACAAAACAGGAAGCAGATCTCTGAGTTACCGTTTAAAGAAGGGAATTTTTCTGAATTAAACTTTTTCATATTTCATCTTCAGATTACGCTTTTTCTGTCTGTTTGCAGACAGAAAAGCCTGGATTTACAAACCTTCACTTACAATTTCAATGAAACAACCGGTAAACGTCACATGACCAGTATTAATTCAGTTTGTCCAATTTAGCCTATTGTTTTAAAGATAACCTTTGACCTCTCGATAAACAAGCACAGAAGCTTTGTATTTCTGCGGCTCTGGTCTGAGGGGAACTATTAGTTTCATTCAATTATGCTTAAACAAAGTGGCAATTATTTTATTTATCATGTGGACCTGCAGGGCTGCAGATAACAGCTACCTAACAATGATAAACTGTTGACCACTGCATTTATAGCAGATAACGCTAACAGGATAAACAACAACAACAACCTGTCCTTCCATCCATCCACACATCTGCTTATCTTTGCGGGGCCTGCTGCCTTTCTCTAGGCAGGAGAAGCTGCAACCCGGACAGGTTGCCTGTAACAACAAACATATAGTCTGCATAGACTTCTTTTAAAATATTTTCTAATCATTAAAAAGAAAGACTAACCATTTTTGCTTTCTTTAAAATAATACCTGAAGGTATTTTGTTTTGTGATCATGGAGCTTCACTATAGAAACGTACAAGAAAATAATGATGGAAAGCTTATTTTCAAACTGTTTACAGACAGAGTCACACTGTTAAACTGTTTATTATGCTAAAATGACTTCACATAAATATTACTGATTATGTGATATGAAGACTTTCAGTATCTTTGGTTGTAAGTCATTAAAATAGAGTTAAATAATGTTTTTAAAGGCCCTTAATGTGGGAAATAGTGCCACCAAGTGGCAATATTGCAGACTACATGATACTAAATACCCACTGTCAACACGTCCTTTAAAACACACTCTTAAAAATAATAATAATAATAATAATAATAATAATAATAATAATAATAATAATAATAATAATAATAATAATAAGAGTATTTTTGTACCTTCATTCATGTTTCATTGAGATCAAAAATCTCTTACAAGGGAGACCTGGGTAACGATATTATTGTTGTTACAATTTAAGACACAGAACAGATACTTAAGTTTTCCCATTGCATTGAAAATCATGACCAAAATGTTGATCTTACTACTGGTGGAATCTAAATCAGATGAATGTGAGCTCAATTTTGAGTGTAATAGTGCATGAATACTTATGTGCAGATTATGTCTGAATGTTTATGTTTTAGATACATTTCCAAAAATGTATGATGGGATTGGTGTAGTTGATTTGTAGATTTTGTGGGGTGATGAGGAATGTGGGGGGTTAAAGCTGCAGTGTGTAACTTTTATAAAGAATATGCTTGTTGTTTTTTGGTTTTTTTTCATATTTGTTAAAACTGTCATCATGTCTTGGTATAATGTTATCAGGCCAATAATGTGTGAAAAGACTGATCTCTTCCACCTCCTCCCTGCGCTGCTATCCCTAGCATTTCTTCAGCTCCTCTCTGAGCTGAAGAAATGCTCCTGGTCAAAAATGACCAATCGGAGCCAGGAGGACGGTCTTAGCGCTGTCAATCATCCTCATGTACTTGCTGCGGTATGTGCTAATGGCGGAGAAATAACTTACCGTTACAGGAAAACTGTTTATCCACAGTCAGTGGTGACCATGCTATCTAACCTGAGCATGTCAGAATAAGTGGGGATCGAGGGCAGGATGAGCAACAGCACACAAGATTGACCCGCCTCCTGGTTCTGATTGGTTGTTTCTAGTTAGCACTGGGAAAAGGAGAGGAGCTCAATTTCTTTCACAGATTATCTGTCTCCTACCATATAATTATAACATAGTGACAATTTCAACATACATGTAAAAAGAATAAAAATTTATAAGTGACGTACTGCAGCTTTAAAAAATTATATATGCAAATCGTTTTTGAGTAACTCCCAGATATTACAGAACACATTCTTTTTCTTATGCTAAGACAATTCCACTTAAACTCTGAGTATAATTTATGAAACTCCACCTGATTTTTGTTCTATGACTGATGAACAACCAGTTGTCAGGTGGATTTTTTTTTCCTAATGGAGAGTGTCTCGGGGAAAGAGTACTCACACAGTGTACTCACTGCAGTTCACTAACTGTAGGACTTTTGACGCAAATAAATAGCAGAAGTGTGAAAATTATAGGTTGATTACAAAGCCATTGTTAGCTTATGCAGCTGCAAATGTAGCACATTCATTCCAGGGCATTCAATAAATGTGCGACGCTTTATAGGTCTGCAGTTTTCTTTGGAGACCCAATTCAATACATTTGAATTGGGTCTCCAAAGAAACTGTCAGCTTTCTTGATAGTTCCAAAAAAGCTGAATTGAAAATCAGATCTTTACAATAAATTTACAATTTGACAGTAGTTAAGAAATCTGAATCCAAGCAGTGTTAATTTCAATTAAAGTTAAAACTGTCAAAGAAAAACTACGTTTCTGTAGCTATTTCCTAACAGCTGCGATGTGCAAACCTCCTAAGTCAAAGCAGCATGTGGTGAAACATCCCATTTTTCAGTGTCCTGAGATAGCGTACCTGTTTTTAAGCCTTTAAACCCTCACACACAATATGCTCTACACCACATTCAGCTGTTAAGCACTGCGTGTGGAAATGTACTTTACATTGTGTGACACTCTAGTAAAGCTTGTGCTTGCTCAGCTAAGCTTCGGATGTCTCATCAAATTTCCATTTGATTCCGGAGAGACACCATCTTTTCTGCAGTCGACTGCATTTTTATGTGACGGGGGGCAGAGTGGGGTGCGGGGTGTAGAAACGGAGAAAATCTGCCCTGAAACCTCACGAATATTCTAAAGTATCCTCCGAAACATACTTTGGAAAAATGTTCTCCCTAATCCGACATGTGGAGAAATGTTTGATAAATGTCTACTTTTCTCATCCTCCATGTGTAAGAAGCCTTTACCTGGCAGTCCCAGTGTGAGGAAAAGGGCCTGCATTGGTTGGTGCTGTATGCTGTACCAACGCTTTCCACCACAAACCAGACATACTTTGTCACCGTTGTAAGATATTGCTGCACAAATCGGTTGAAGTGCTTTCCCAATGTTTCCTACCGCAACACATATGCTGATGGATTCTCAAACTCATGCTACGTGGGTCTAGACGAGGGTAAGTAAAAGGGATTTTAGCGAAACATCAAGTCGTTTCTGAACTGTACATCATTTTGTGATGTACTTCTGTTCTACACCAGGTTTCAACAAGTCAAACGAAAGACTTTAAAAGACCTTTTTAATGCCACTTTGAATGAACTTTAACTGTAAATATCAGGGATGGTTGGGGGAACTTACTGCAGTACAATCAAGAACAGCAAAACCGGGAACCCGATTTCCAACCCATAGAGTCAAGCTTAAAAGTTCTTTTGTGCCAAGCCTCGTATGGGTTGGCAGTAGAAATCAGCCAGAGGCAAAAACGAACGACCATAAATTAGCACTCAACCATAAGAGGAAAAAAAGCTAACTACCTGGCTAGCTAGCAATGGTCACTGCTGATTCAAATCTTGCTTTGACAGTAAACAGGCTTTCTCCTATTTACTGGATTCCCTCTGGTAGATTTTCAACCCAGCTCAGCTATCAACACAATTCACTAATATTAACACAATTTATACGGCATCATTTTACCATTTCAACACATTGTTTCATCCTGTGGAAGGGGTTCAGTTCACCTCAGCAGGTTGTTGTAAAATTCAAAATGGTGGTCAAGACACTAAAGAATGATGAGCCTGCTTCTGGTATCTGTTCTCACCAAACAAATTGGTTTGTATTTTTGACCTAATGTTTACTTAATGCAGTGGTTCTCAAAGTGAGGGGGGCACCTCAAAGCAAATCCTCGGTGACACTGTTACACCTGAGAAACGTTGCCAGATCAAGTTCTGCCTGTACTGCTACAGACTTGGACTGACCCAATTATTTCCACTGTATGTTGAAATTGAAACGTACGACCAAGTAAATGTGAAATTAAAAATCATGGGTAAAAGTTGTGTAAAAAAAAAGTCATCAAAAGGGAACATTAATAAAGTGCAAGTTAGAGAGAGTGACACTTGCTTAGCTTAAGATTTCTTTTTAAAAAGCCATTCAAAAGTATTCGTTTTTACATTTATTAAGAGAAATCTTGGAACAACTAATTATATGTTTTTTTTAAAAAAAATATCAGATAATATAAAATTTCATCAAGCACTATGGCATAAAAGAAAATGAAAGGAAATGCCAACCACATGGCAGTACTAGAGGAACCATTACTCTTTTAAATCATATATATGTCTTGATAATGTAGCAGACCTCTACAAAAGTTGGTAGAAACTCTAATAATGCAGTCCCACATGTCATATAGCGGGCAGCATAATCTGCTGTCATTTGCTCTGAGTTTTGCTGGAGCAAAAAAAGAAAAAAGAAAAAGAAAAAAAAGTTGGTGTGACAGAGCTTGAAAGAAAATTTCCCCAGCTTCTATTTAGAACTCCATTCAGGAGCTTCCATTACTACTCAGGCAACAATGTGAAAACACTAGAAAGAGGTGTGCTGAAATGATGAAAGGCTGTCCCGGAAAATGGTAGAAAAATGGCCCATTTACTTTCTTGCACCTTTTGGGGAGTCTAAATGGATTTTACTGAGTAATCACCGCAATACCTCCTGAAGCCCGCTAGAGGGCAGAGTGAGCGCACGGAACAATTTTTTTATTTTTTTTTGCAGAATTGCCAGGAGGTTGATAAGGAGCCCTTTGACACGGTGGGAATGTTTGTGCACTTTCTCTGCACTTTTCACAAAAAGACAAAGACAGGAAGAAGACAATCACAAACGTGGCTAAAATAAAAGTACCATTTTCATTCATTTTTAAAGAGGCTTAACGTGGCTTAAAGTACAGGCTGCGGTTCAGCCGCAGGAAATGAATCACCGAACCTCGAAACAATGAGCCCTACCTGGGCAGCCAGGGAGACGTCGGCCACAAATCTGCCTGGGCTTGAAGAATGAGGGGAAAACTTCAAAAAAAAAAATCCCCGAGCAATTAACCAATCACAGCCCAACAGGACAGCGTGATAGAGTGCGCACATCACCGGCCGACAGGCCCGCATCCGTTATGCTTTCAGTGGGGCGAGATCTAAATTAGAGAGCCAATTAACTCTGCTAATAGCCCCTCTCCTATTTAATCTGGAAGACAATGGGGATTGAAGAGGAAGCTTTTACAATATCCTCTTTCTGCCACGATTCCGAGGGTCTGCGCTCGCCTTCTTGTTTTCACTTCAATTAGCCCAGCGCTTTCTATGATTAAGTACCTATAATTATTTTTCAATTAAGGCTTTGATCTGCTGTGTACTGTATACAGCTCCTCGGCGCCGGGAAGAATGAGGATGAAACAGTAAATTTGTTCCCTTCTGTGTCGCACTGATGAGGGTGCAAGCTAGATTAAGCTGCTGTGGGGGGGGGAGAGAGAGAGAAGCGCAGCCAGAGAACTTGTTTTGAAATCTGTGTGTTCTTTGGAGAATTCATTCGTGCCTTTGGAGCTTCTCTTGCATCGGCCCATTTTTAAGCGGTTAAACTGTGGAAAAGAATGTCAATGATGTTGGTGTGTTTAAACTAGGGATGCGCCGAAATTTGGGCCGATATTTTTATTTTATATTGATATTGACGTTATGGCAATAGTTACCTTTATTATATATATTTTCATGATCATTTTCACCTTTGGGGGGGAAAAAACGAGCAGAAACACACTGCAACAAGACAAAAGAAAAATTATCAGTTGATCGATACCGATACGTTTAAAAATGACTAATATCGGCTAATATCGATTTCAGTACCGATGTATCAAGGCACCTCACTGAAATTTTGAAAAGCAGAGAGGAGGTCCTTGCATTTTTAAAAAATATCAAAACACGAATAAACAATGTGTGGTGTCAAAAACACTTTGGGAAACAAAAGAAAATATATATATGTATTTTTTGGCAAACATTTGTCTTTTGTTTTCGAATGTTGCGGTAACTTGTGGTATCTGTTTTGTTTTGGGGGTTTTTCTTACTTAATGCAGCGTTCTTACTTCCTCGTAAAAATATTCACACCCCTCAAAATTCTTTGAATAATTTTCACATTTTTTCATATCTGATTAGGATGTTATGAGAAAGACCAACAGAAAACTGTGGATTGCAATAAAACAAAGGGGAAATGATGCAAAGCTTTGAAATATATATATTTTTTCAAAACAAATATCTGAAAAGTGCGGTGTGCATTTATGTTTCTGAGTCAATACTTTGTTGAGTCATCTTTTCTTGCAGTCGTGGAATATTTGAAAAATATTTCAAACCATGCTGGCTCAACCATGAAGAAGACGACGGCAGGAAGTAGATGGAGGATCATGGCATCACATATTTTTTAATGACTTAGCGCGCGTGAATAAACTTATTCATGTGTGATTTTAATTGCTTTTCTTATTTAATGGAAACACTGCAATTGTCATCCATACCCTCCTGCTGCAGCAGAACAATTACGTTAACAAAATGAAACCTGGACATGTTGGCATTATTAATTGTGTCACAGCAAAGGGGAAAATAACGCAGAAAAACAGTTGAAGTACAACTCAAAACCACTTGTTTTCTTCTTGTTTCTTGCTCTGTGTGGGCTACACTACACTCAGACATGTTGCCATAGCAACTGACTGACAACAGCTCCACAAGTGTATTAGAATTCAACACCAAAAAGCACACAGACATTTCCCACACAGAGAACAGACCATTCAGCCCATTACAGTATTATGTTTTCAAGTCTGATGTTTATTTTGCAGTTATTAATAAGTGATCATCTAAACACAGCGGTGGTTGATTATCTTATTTAATCACCAGCTCTACTGATGATCTGTCAGAGTTGGTGTGTGGTTGATTTATTTTAGTCTCTAACTGAACCGAAACACACTGAATTCTGCAGCACATCTGCCTGTAAAGAATTTCAAAGTCAAGTTAGCATAACTGACCTAGTACCGTCTCTAGCCATTATTTTTGATTAATTGACCTGTGAAATGCGGTACCCTTCGACCTTGTTATCTAGTTTGTAAGCAATCTAGATAATTATTACCAAAGCACTGTGTCACATTTTCTTTTACATAGCACACGTAAATTTAAGATTTAGCTTGTTTTGTTGACAACTTGACAGCTAAGACCAGTTGGAGTCATCATTGGTGAGCAGGGATTTTGCGCGCAACATCACATAGCAACGTGACTATAATCCCACAAACTCAAATAATGCTCTTAAAAAACACCCATTTATAATATGTAAAGAAGAGTGACTTGTATCACTAGGTTGTATACAGTTAGCGTATTTTCAAAATCATTGATATTTGTGGAGAACAGTGGAGAGCAGAAATCCATCTCGACAATTGGGACAGTTTAAGGGGGTGATTCCAAGCTTCAGCCTCACAGAGCGACCCTCCCCCACTCAGCTCCTTCAGACTAGCCAGAGGCAATTAGCAAACACCTGGTGGAACAGCACATCTGCTGAGCTCATTATATGAGCTACTTCTCAGTGAAACGCTGGTAACAATGTTGTTAAAGGGTTAATAGAGGAGCCATGTTGTGATGACTTCCTGAAGGCGGAGTTTCAGAAAGAGCAGAAGGTTTTAAAGAGACAGAGGCCCAATTTCAAGGTGTTAAATTACAAAGTCAAATTTCTTATAAATCATATATTATAGATAGATAGATAGATAGATAGATAGATAGATAGATAGATAGATAGATAGATAGATAGATAGATAGATAGATAGACAATTTTATAACATCTGAAGTTAACAGTTACTTGATTGTGGTATAAAATGGCACTATGTGGCTGGAAGACGCATAATACTGCCCCTTTAAATTGTGCAGCTGCAGTCAAAATATAAAAAGGTAAAAAAAAAAAAAAAAGTTCACTTTTGCAAGGCCTCATATCTACATAATTCCTAATGACTCATAACACTGACTTGTCAGTGAGTAAATCTTGACCTAAATCCCGAATGTCAGCCATGAGGTCCAACACGACGCTGGAATGCGATGAGATGCAACGCATGAGCTGTTGGTGAAGGCCTCCACCAGCTGAATATTAACTTAGTCATCAGCAGCGCTGCAGCCTTTCTGCCTCGCAGAGCTCGCTTCATTCACAACGAGAGGCTCTCTCGTTTCACAGCCAGTCCTTCAGTCCGTGAAGTGCCTCCCCTACTGCCCATTGTCGCCGCATTAACCGTAGGCTAGCATAAAAGTAATTGGAAAGTGAAGCCGAGCCAAAGCTTCAATTAATGCCCCACCAAAAGTCCCCCGTTCTGTGTAATCGGCAATAATGGTTTCATGTTTGGGAGGGCGTCCGGTCACTCGCATTCAGCGCTCACCTCCTTGACAGAGAGCGCTAAAACCCCTGCTCAGAATCCCCACTCCACAGTAATCTTCATTTCACTCATTTTCCTTCCTTTTCCATCTCCGATGACAGCTCCAGTGTCTTCGTTTCGCTCGCAGTCAGATCGTGCGCCCGAGTGAACGGGAGGTGTAATTGACTACTGACAACTCGGCGACAGGATTCTTAATTATTACTCTAGGGTATGGCGGCTGGCTGGCCTGAGTTCAGCTCTCTTCCAGAGTATGCTAAGAGTCTTTTTTTCTTTTTTTTTGCTCCAATATTGAAATGCAGGTTTTGCTTGCTGCATTTCCGTGCCAGACCCCGACACTTTGAATTTAGGCGATGATTGCAAATGAAATGCATGTGCTTCCTGGTTTAATGCTTAACATATTTTACACAAGAGCACTGCAGGCTACGAAATGGCTAACGCATCCGATTGTTATTAACTAGATATTACAGCTGTCAGTAGAGAATTACCACCCAAATATACATATTATATAAGTGGATGTTGTCAAAAAAAAGAAATAACAAAAAACATGCGTTCATCCTGCAAAATTGAAAAAACAAAATGCCTTTTGTTTTACTTTGCTTTTGTATGGCAGCGGTTCATGTTGTCCTTAAAGTGATAAGATATTACACTGAGGCTGCTGCTGCTGCTGCTACTGCTGCTGCAGAGCATAATTCCTCTGGTCGTTGCGCGTTTGTGTCTGCTCCGGGCCTGCTCGGCGAGATAGAGAGGAGGAAAGAGGGTGAGCCTCGCTTTGTGCCGCAGTCGCTATCTTTTGTGCGGGCGGATATGGAAGAGGGTGTGAAACAATTGGACAAAATGGCCCTAATGTGCTTAAAGAATCTTCTGTCTTTAATCAAAGCTCACACACATGCACGACAAAGGCAGACAGAGGGAAACCGATTCTCCGCTGCCTCTGCCGAGCCGCTGCTCTCTTCCCTCTTCCCTCTCCTCCTGGCTCCCTGCACCAGCAGTCGGAGTCAGGTCGGCTTTGTTTTGTGTTCCGTTCATCCCTCCGCTTGTTCTTACGGATCCGTTGCCTCATCTTGTAAGCGAGGGGCAACAAGGGCCGGCTTGGGTACAGCGCGGCAAACTTTGTCAGTGTTGTTGCGATTGTGTCGTAATATGATTATGAAGAGAAAAGAATAGAATTTATGGTTTTCATTTCTTTGTTTTTTTGTCTGAAAGGCGTAGCATGCATTTGCATTTAGTCTCGTTTTCTCTCATACCCCAATTTAAAATTTGGAACCAGTTGTATTAAAGCTGTAGTATTTACCTTTTGCAAAATAAATAAAATAAAATAGTTAAAACTGACACTATATCCTGACAGACAAATAATCTGTGAAAAGAAGAGGAAGAGGCTCCTCTGCCTCTTCCTGTGATCCTACTGCCATCTACCTACTGGCCAAAATAAACCTGAAATTAAAGGGACAGTGTTATGTAACAAGATTAAATTACAAAGTCTAATTTCTTTTAGGTATTATTTGATATATGTATCTTTTTAAAACAACTGAATGTATCAAAAATATTCATTGTGCTATAAAATGCCAAAATGTGCCTGGAAAATACGTAATACTGCCCCTTTAAAAATGAAGTGTCAACTTTCTGCAGTGATATGTTTGGGTTCATGAGTTTGAACCCAAACATGTGTTGTGTATTTTCCAGGAACATATGCCATGTTATAGCACCATCAAGTAACTATGCTAGCTTTGGTTGTTGAAATTGGGCCTCTGTCTCTTTAAAAACAACTTCTCTTTATGAAACTCTGCCTTCAGGAAGTCATCACCACATGGCTCCTCTATTAACCCTTTAGCAACATTTTTACAAGCGTTGCACTGAGAAGTAGCTCCTATAATGAGCTCAACAGATAATGTCTTCTGGCTAGTCTGACATGATGATGTAAAGCTCAAAAAAGTTCATTTTACACAACACTGCCCCTTTAAGGCCACATAGATAGTTTCAGCAGGCTGGATTTGGCCCACAGGCCTTGAGTTTGACATGTACTCTACCTAAGTCTAGCTAAAGCAAGTTTTGAAGTTACTTTTAAAGGTATTCAGCTTTTGTTTATTATCGGAGGGGGGGTCAGGGTCCGGCGTTTTCAGTGGTTCCCCGCTGTGTCCCACTGGGCTCCAACTTCTCTCCTCCCCGGTCTGCATATCTGTCACAGTTAAGAGATCAAGAGAGTGATCAGAAAAGGCAGCTCATCTCATCTGTAATTTGATGGTGAAATGGATGGGGATGAAAAGCGGGGCGCGTACCTGGGAGCGTCGAGAGTGTGACGGTTGCTTCATGACCGCTCCTCTTGCCCTTAGTGTAACATTCAGGGAAGAGTGTCCCTTTGTTATCGCCCCCCTTTTTCCCTGGCAATTATCACAAACTCCACTTCCCCTTGCCCTGCGGATGCCGGAGAACTGAGCGGCCGGAGCGGGAGAATAGCTACATTTATAATTTTTTTTTTCTTCTTCTTCTCTTTCCATAGATTAATTTTCTAGGAAGCCCTGTCACTTCTGTACAGGAAAGCGGACGGAGGAGAAGAAGGGGGGTCGGGGGGAATGAGTGTAAAAGGAGAGAAATGGGCGAAGGGAGGTGGAGATTGGGGCTACAGTGCCCAAGCCTTCTCGCTTTTCTCGCTCTCTCCCACCCAACCCCTCCCCGCCCCCGCCCCTTTTTTTTCTTTCTTGACAGATCATTTTCCATGCAGGGGTATCAGGGGGTCTGGCCGATAATTGGCATGCAGATTGCAGCTGATGGCGTCCCGCTGCAGAAGAAAAGAACTGGCTAGTTAGAATAATGAGCCAGCCCGCCTGATGGATGGGCGAGAGAGGAGGTCACGCAAAATATTTCAGACACAATTCCGAACCCCCCCCCCACACGCCCTCCCTCCTTCCCCGCTCGCTTACCTGCGCCTCCCCATTTTTTATTTTTCTGTTCCTCACAAAGCCCTGATATTGCATTATTTCCCTTCTAGGGTAATGAAAGCGTCCCATCTTCCCCTTTCTTCCCCGCTTCTTTTATTTCTAGGATTTTTCTTTTCTTCTTCGTCTTCTTCTTCTTTTCACTTGCACTGTTGAACTTCCTGCCTTTTCTTCAGGTTCCACAGGATGACAGTACAGTTTTTGATGTCACAGCTCATTAGGAGCCCGGCACCCTTTTGAGACTTGGAGTGTTTTAATTACAGTTAAAGGAGTTAATTACTGGCCTCTCAGCGGATTTCACTTCCTTTTTCTCTATTAGCTACAAGACAAGTTTGAAACGCAGGGAAGGAGCTTAAACAAAGAGGGGAAACAAGTCTGACATGGTGGCAAATGTACTGCAGTACACATGTAAATATATATATTTTTAGTGTGAAACATTTAGAAAATAAATGTTCACATTACTCCTTCACCTGAAAGCCAACCTTTATACGGAACAAAAACTGAGCGGTAACGAAGAACTGCGTAGAAATACAATGTTGGATCAAATATGGAAATATACGGAGCCAACTAAAATAATCACTTCAATTCTGTCTTGAAGCAAAGCAGATCAAAATGTCTTCATAGAGACATTTTGCTGTGTAGGTCATACTACATTACCTAAAAAAAAAGTACTGAAGAAAAAATGAGAACAAAAGAAACAGAGAGGCCCCTAAAATAGGACCTTGAGGTACACCTGAATGAAGTGAGCTTGAAAGAAACTGTAATTTGAAACATCTACAGATAAATATCTGTTCCATAAACATGAAGCAAACCAACTGACAGAAGGTCCTTATGCCCTGACCCGGTACATCTGCCTATCGGACTGACAATCAATCAGTCAGATTTATTTGTACAGCACTGTATATATGTACAGCACATAAAAAATTTTGTGTTTTATGTGTTTTCTTACATCATAAAACACAAAATACAAAGTCATAGAAGACACAGCCAACAACTGAGAAAGCCAGAAAATATTACATTTTGCCAAATGCCATCAGTGCACATCAAAATGTTGGTCAGTGTTTCATTTATGATGGTTCAAAAGCAACTCTTTTGAAACATCGTAAATCTTTAGATTTAAAGGAGCTCAGTGTTTCAGCTGTACTGCAGTTTTCTGGAAGTTTGTTCCAGATTTGTGGTACATAGAAGCTGAATGCTGTGTCTCCATGTTTGGTTCTGGAGATGCAGAGCAAAACCAGCAGACCTGAGAGGTCTGGAAGTTTTATACAACAGCAGATCTTTAATGTGTTGTGGTGCTAAGCCGTTCAGTGATTTATAAACTAGCAACAGTATTTTAAAGTATATTCTCTGAACTACAGGACTTTAGAACTGACTCATTCTATCTTCCTGGTTTTAGTCAGAACACCAGCAGCAGCTTTCTGGATCAGCTGCAGCTGGAAGAGTGTATTTTGAGGCAGACCTGTGAAGACAGTAATCAATGTGACTAAAGATAAAGGCAGGCATGAGTTTCTGTAGGTCTCACTGAGACATTAGTCCTTTAATCCAGGAAATGTTCTTCAGGTGGTAGAAGGCCGACTTTGTAACTGTTTTTTTTTTTTTTTTTTTAGTGACCATAACTTTATCAAATGTTTAGGATTTCCAGCATAAACATGAAAGGGTATAGGTCTCTGCATGACTGGATCAAAGTCCCAAAATCGATTCTTATCGTAGCAGTGGAATGATGAAACTCGCATTGGATCATTTTGTTCTCAGTCTCTTGTTTTGACTGTTTATTTCTGTGTTTTTTGTAGGTTTTAATGGGTCTGCCTTTATTTGAGAGTGGTCAGACAGGCGGCAAAGGTCACCAGACCAGGACTAAAACCTGTGACAGCTGTTTTGAGGACTAAGGCCTCCAGATGGCGGTGATGCTTTAGCCCTGCACCCCCACAGCACCCCAGGTGTGTTTATTACCCCTACTCAACTTCCAGAAGTCAGTATCTCAGCCACAGAGCAAGACAAATAGTTTTGAGGAGCGAATATCTGAGGCCAGGAGGAAACACGTACTATTGGACAAAAACACTGAACGGTCCCTGTTCATTCTGGTTGAAGCTGCAAGAACGTCACACAACAACATAACCTTCTGTTGACCATTCTGGATGCGATGTGAATGCACACACACTCATTCTCAAACTATTTTGTGTCATTTCTAAACCAAAGCAGATTCCAAGACCATCAGTGGAACCACCTGTACATAAGTGAAAGTGGTGACAGCTCTACCAAAATATAAAACATGACTCAAACTGTCACTGTCTCCTCCAGCCTGGCCTTTTCTCCTGTTGAATTTCAACGGGGCCAATTGTTGAACAGGAGCTGTGATCGATGATGTTGAGTTTCTGCACTGGTTTTCTGCCAACATAGAAAGGCCGTGGAGGAAGTGGACAAAGCCAGTCCGAGTTAGCTACTCTCCCAAATTTTGAGCAATTTAAGTCGGAGGAATGTTTAAGCCGTTTTATTGCAGGCAAAGATGTCCTGTCCCTTCTCCCCAGAGCACTGCCCTGTTTACAGAGCACGCAATTTCCAGAAAGCTTCATCAAGCTAGCTAGCACAATACATACGTTGCGGCTAAACATTAGCGATTGTGTAAAATCAGATTCAATTGTTAAAACTTCAGTAGAGTCCACGCCTTCAGCAAGCAATCGCTTATCAATAGCAGAGAAACAGTCATCTGGACTCTGGACGATGTACGGTATAGAATAAGGAGCTGGTTTTTAAGAAGCTTGTCTTCCCCAGATAAAAACACTCCAGAAGAAGTCAGGAATCCCAGTAAAGGCAGGTTGCCCTACTTCATAGACCAACAGTCGAAGATGCAGCTGAGGTGTCAGGACAAACTAGTTTTGTCTATTCCTTTTTAAAGTGGAAAATACCTGAAGAAGCAACAATAGTCATATCTACAAAGGGGATGTTTAAAATCTAATGCTACAAGACAGAAGGCACAGGGAAATTGCTTCTGGCACTTTTGTTCTGTGCTCTTCTGTACCTGAGCAGAAAGAATCCCTCAGCAGAGTTTTCATGTTTAAAGGCGGAAGGCAGAAAAGGGTTGTGGAGCGCCGCCTGGACGCCCCGCTGTGAAAAAGGCGCCAGCTCTGCCATTTGCCCCTGCTCAGCATCTCGCCGATTCAAGCACATCCAGATTTTTATCACTCTCCGAATTAAACCTTGATTTTCTGTCCAGTCAGCAGAGCGAACTCCACATCATTTCACAGTCTGGACAGGCAATCCGTAAAAAGGTGCGCAGACGAACACAAACCCACTTTCTTCTTCTTCTCGCCGGAGATGGACTCAAAATTGCAATAAAGGTTTCTGACACTGATTTATATTTATTTCATTTTTGTAATTATTATTATTCCCAGCTACACCCTCGTTTTCTGCCCTCTTTTTTTAGTTTTCGCATCAACCTGAGTCTCTGTGGATCCACGCTTGCAGGAAGGGAGGAGGGGGAAAAAAAAGAAGAAAATTAAAACCCATCAGCTAATGTGTCGTCTAGTAATGAAATAAGAATCTGACACTCTCCAGTATTGAAATGCAAAAGAGGTGTCCTGGCCGTACCCTGGCAATTTATCATAAAAGCCAGTGAATTTCTACTTAATATACATGAGGTACAGTGAATTATTATAGGGCTTGCCACTATAACAAACTTCTCAAAGTGGACAGACAAAAGGGTCAAGTATATTATTTTCCCTTACATCACTCAGACGGACGATCTAAATGGCTTTCCGAAGTTGGAAATTTCATACTTTCTCTGAATATGTTTTATGGTTTGTGGGACAATGCGAACCTTTTTACCCTCTGTCCCCCCCCCTATTTTTCAGCAGACAGAAAATGGGGAGCGTGAGTACAGAGAGGCAAGGCAAAAAAAATAATAAAGTCACCTGAGTGCTTTTCCTCACCTCTACTCCATCTCTCTCCGCTTTGCTTTTCCTCCCAAACTGAACTCGAATGACTCGGATTTAACAAACCTGCAGCGACTTAAAAGAACAAAAACAAAAACCCCAACGCCAAACAAAACAGTTTTGTCAAGAACTCCCTACGAACACGATTAATCATTAGTTCTTGATCTCCACGTTCCGCTCGGTTGAATTAATCGGCGGTTAACAAAGCTTGTGATTGATATATGAGCCAAGCACAATTAAAAAGTGGAGTCGTGGACGGGGACAATGGTGAATAATGCTTGATGGTATTAAATGTGCTCCACTGCATAGTGTGATTGATGACTTTTATCAAGCGGCAGCCTAAACAGTTTGCGCATTTGTCACATCTATACATATATGATGGATGAAAAGGAAGTCTATTTTACTTTCGACAAGATCTGCGCTAATGTTAACTTTCACAATGCTGTCAACACGTCCGCTGCATAATGGCAAAAATAATGACGTGCTAAAGCTAAGTAAATTCTATGTGGACCTAGATAAAGTACGGCTATTTTTTAATTAGGTGCCATTTGGCTTATTGCTGCAGTGAGTGTATCATTTAAATTTTTAGTAGCCACATAATTAGAGATCACGCTTAAGCTTTAAAAGTTAATCCAACTAAAGGCAAAGTGAATGAGGAGGAATGAATTTTAAGTGACACAGTCGAGAGCGTTTCTTTAGCCCGGAGACTGTCCCGTCAGCCCCGGACGCATGTAGCCGCCTGACAGTGTGTGATTTATATGACAACGTTTATACTGAGGTGAGCATAATGTCATTATCATACTGGAGAATGTTTTGGGTTCTCCCTGGGGGGAAGTGCGCAGAAATTCACTGTGTCTCTCCACCTAACCAGGGCCAAAGATTAATGATAAACATGACAAGGACAAATTAGAATATGCAGAAGTGAACATGAGCCCGCCACACCAAATATCCCTGAGCGAAATAAATACGCCTCCGTTCGGACCCGTTCCCCCAACCCGCCCCGTTCTCCAGTTTTAGGGAAATTTCTTTTGACGTATTCATGGACTATTGTAGTACGGGCTGCCATTTTAGACAATGGCATTAGCTGTCAGATGTAATAACAGCACACACACACACAGCTGGACACTAGGTAGCCCAAGCCCTGTCTGGGATTGACATATTTTGCACACACACAAAAATTCAGTGAAGAAATTGGTCAGATAATTTTAAAAGCTATTGATATATTTAGTGTTTCTCTGAGGCTGTACATTCCCACACTTATGAATGTAGTCTACCAACAGCAGGTCTCTAAAAATGGCTTAGTAGGGCCTTTATCATATCGTTTATCATTTATCGTGATAAATCATAAGAGATTCCAATAAATGTTTTAAACCTCCCAAAACAGTCTGTATTGTTGGGATTGATAGTTTTACTCTTTTCTCCACAGTTTGTTCAATAAAAGCATCAATAAATAACAAAAAAAACAAAACAATTAAAGTTACTGTATAATTTAGTGATGCAAATCACACACTTCTATTTGTGACTGCTGTCCTAAAAAATCGCATTAGAAATGGGAATGTTTTTAAGAGCATTAACTGTGTTTGTGGGGCTATAATTTATGTGACACACAGTCGGTCATACAGTTACCAGATAAAGAAGTGATAAATAGTTTGTACCGTCACTTTTATCGTTATCACAATAGTACCACAACATATCACCCACCTCTAAGCCAAAGTCAAACTCTTACTCAGACACTATTTTTACAACCTCATGAGATTGTTATGAAGTTTGTGATCAGGCAGGGCGTGTGAACATTTCACAGAAACCCAAACAGGAGTTTTATTCAGGTTAATTATCCATTTCATGTCATTTTGAAAGCTCTGTAATAACTTCTAATGAAAAATAAACGTCAGTATTGATGATTGTCAAATTTGAATGACAAGGTTCTGCTTTATTCAATGAAATGATCACATGCTTCAGAGAACAAGATGATGACTGAATGTGGGAACACCAGATGTCATGTTGTTATTACAGTTACGGTAATATACAGCTAAAGCCCAATTCATTCACACACTGTCAGATTTAGAGTTGGAGTAAATACTTTTACCATCACCTTTCTTGTGACTGGAAATCGATTTAAGCTTTTTTTGATCAGTAAGATTAGTAGGAGCTAGAGATTAGAGTTTCCAACCTCCAAGACTCAAAGCTCTATCTATCTATCTATCTATCTATCTATCTATCTAGCTATCTAGCTATCTAGCTATCTAGCTATCTAGCTATCTAGCTATCTAGCTATCTAGCTATCTATTCTCTGTTGAATTAGGTCAGTCACTTGAAAGGGAGGTGAATATTTATGCAATCACTTGTTTTATGCTTCATAATGTTATTTAATTGCCAACATTTTGGCGAAATGTTTTGTCATCTCGTCACAGGATCGCACAATAAGTTCTGTCAGTGTGTTTAAAGTTTAAACAATCAGTGAAATATTGGTGAAATACATCCACTGATGAATTTGAACCATTCAATGCCAGCTTTCTCTGGATATTGAGTGCAGCATTGCTTTGGACTGTGGGCTTCAACCTTGAGAGTAAAATTAGTCAAAATATACCTCAAGGCAACACGGGGTCATGATGTTTGTGTTGTGGGTCCGATACGACTGGGCTCGGATACGACCTAATGGTCCATAAGGTTGTGAATTCACACATAGGAACATATGAAGCCGGCCGAACAGCAGGAGTTTATTGAAATAAACATCTAAAACTTGTAAGACGGAGGTGAAGGCAGTGAACCAGCTGAGGTCAAGGTGCTTGCTCCAAAACGAAGTGAAAGAAAGTAAAGAACACTATAGCATACTATATTAGTTTAATTTGAGTTGATGCATCAAGGTAGCTCCATCAACTCCACCACTTTCCTCTTCCAAACTTTTCCATTTGGGTCAGTAATTTAGAACTCCTAATTATTCATAAACATATAAAAAGATTCGGTTACTGAAGCATTGAAGCGCCTCCATCAATATATATATCAGCGTTCTAGCAGTTTGTAGCAAAAAAAGGAGTGGGAACAGACAGTGTATTCTGAAAATGTTGAAAAAACACAATTTCACAACAGCAGCTTTTCAATTAAACAAGACGTTCAATTTCAAATCACGTCAGCAAGTCTGTTCAATAATAATCATGGCAGCATAAAAAGCTACATGAGATAGATTCATAATTCAGCCAAGGCGCTAGCGCTCATCATCTATCAGCCAATCAGAGGAGACGTCTTATTCAGCTCCTTATATGTGGTAGCGGCAACATATGTGGCGTTTCGGGGAAATAATCTGCGATTTTACAGAAGAGCAATGGACTCGACATGTTGGAATGACACACAACTTTTTATGAACTGTGATGCTGTGAGATCTGGTGGAGCCAGATGGACGCTGTCCAAGGAGGCCTGTGTGGAGAAATAAAAGCGTTGCTGCTGCGTACAAACTGGCCTGATGAGAAAAACCTGTTTTGCGAAATACACCAATTTCGATACAGATGAAAACCCCCCCCACCTCATCCTACTGCAAAAACATTTTACTGAAAAGTGTGAGTTTTTCTCAAATTGCCGTGTTTCCATTAACTCGGTTTATTTCCGTCACTCCAGTTTTTTATGGTCAGTGGAAACAGACTAACCGGCACTAAAGTTGACACCTTCTTCTCCTATTTCTGTTTCACTTACCTTCAAGATCTAGAATACTTTGATCAAAGCTGAACTGGAAAACTGAACCTTGAAAAGATCAGAGTTTGAGATTTCTGAATCTATCAAACAAAAAAGTAGCATTTTCAAGTTTCTTTTGAATTACAGAAGCTTAAAAAGCAAAATAAAGGACTGAAATATTCTACTCTGAGAACAGCTTGAGAATCATGACTCCATTGCGTTTCCAGTGTCTCATATCAACAGTATCTTTGGTACAATAAGAGTGCATTACTTCTTTTAAGAAAAAAAAGCACCATCGCTTTTTTCTAGTAGTAACAGACAGGTAGCCTTATTGTTTCTGATGGAGAACATAAATCCTAATAACCAGCAGTAAGGACAACCGAGCCATTAGGTCCCATGAGTGGCTGTCACATCCGATGGTGAAGCCTCTCCTCCATCCCCGAGCCGAGGCCCCGGAGATGGATGGGCCGCCGCTCCGTGGCGCGCCGCAGAAGTCAGCGCTGATTAAAATATCCACCCTGACTCCTTATTTTCTATTACAGACCCACTCAGGCAGGCCTAGACTTTCTCAATTAAAGAGCTCGGCCCGGATGAATGGTGATGAGGGGGTGAACGGTGGCTGACACAACGCCACAGTCACTATTTATCCTCCTGACAATTAGGGAGCAATTTGTTTCATGCCAACTCATGCTTAAGGTTTTTCAGAAGGTCTTATTTGATACCAGCAGGACTGGCTGCGGCTGTCACAGCCCACTAAAGTGCTGCTCTCTGCTTTGATTATGCACAGATGACTTCACCTCACCGTAACACTCTGCCGTTCGCCATAATTAGATCGCTCGGAATCTTGTTTCTGAAGACGCCACCGGATGTAGGGGATCGTACCACGACGTGGCCTCCGGGACGCGGGTTTAATCTTAGCGCCGCTGTTTAGATTCACAAAAGTAATTATTATAGGAGTTTAAAAGATCCTAATGTAAGCTTTTACAACAAGCCCTTTAACCGCAGCTTAGGAAAACAAAAAGAAAAAAAAAAGGGAAAAAAAGTGAGAAACGGTGGCGAGTTTTCAGGGAGGATGTGTTAGGCTCCGGGCACAATGCGCTACAGCTCTCAGCGCCTGAGCCACGCTCTCCGGCGGGAGCGGCTAAAACTTCTGTGGCGATATTCCCCCATTGTGCTTTGAAAAGGGGCTTTTGAAATGCATTAGCGCTACACACTTTCAGAAGAAAGAGTGAGCACGGATTTGAAACACAGCGACGGCGCGGAGAATGAGGAAGAAAATAAGAAATAAATACATTTGAAAAAAAAAAGACAGGAACGCAATGGCTTTTCAAAGATCCGCCCCGGCCCCTTTCAGATCTCTCTTTCATTGTTCGCTGACGACTTGATGCTTGCAAAGTTCTAAATAAAAAAATATATATATATAAATATATCCCTTCTTTTTCTTCTGTTTTTTTCTCTTCTGCCGTTGCAAATTTGTTTTCAGGCCGCATAAAACAGCCTTTTCTCATTTCAAGCAGCAGCGTATGCAGTGGAAAATCTTTCACATAATATATCCTTAAAAGCACATTACTGTGTCCCATACACCGTTAAGAGTTAAGAACACAGTTAATATTTACAGTTGGAGAAGAAAAAGAAAAAAAAAAGGAAACGGAAGAAAAGGAACGGATTTTGCCGGGGAATAAAACACCCCCACCCACGTATACACACTCACACTTGAGTGCAGCACTTGAACAATTGCTATTCACAATCCTATCCTTAATGCCTAAGACCAACATAAAAGAGGGGAGTTTAAGAATATAGGGATAAGCCCTTTCAGCTTTTCTAAGTCTTAAGGCTGGTTTATGCTCCATGAATACTGAGCATCGGCAGCCAGTGCTGTTGCCACTCTAAATAGATATTACAATGATTTGGGAACAATGCGTTCCACTGATTCCCTCAGACACAAAAATACATATATGTGTATATATAGTGAATAGGAGGCAAAACATTAGCGCTCCATGACAATACAAGCATTTTTTGATGTCGAACGGCAGAGCAAGATTAATGTCTGAGCGAGAGAAAAGGCGAGATACCACTTTGGGTGTTTGCTGGGAAAGCTGCGGCGAGAAGATGCTTTGAGAGCCTAAATCCCCCCCGGAGTACAATGCAGGGCTGCTGATACAACCAACAGACACGGGGTCACCTCCCCTCAGGGAGACAATGCAGGCACAACAACAAGCCGGAGTGAGGAAGCACCGGGGACTGCGGCGGCCACAAAGGCATCCAGAAGAAAGGGGAAGAAATGTGTGTGTGTGTGTGTGTGTGAAAAATGAAAACGCAATTTGCCTTCGTTTTTCCATCATGATTATTATTGCTAAGAAACGTCAAGGGCTGCTGAATGTCAACAGAGGACAGCGACCCACCGTTCTCTGTGAGGTGTAACAGTTCCATGCCCTTCGTTACAAATGTGCGAAAAACTTTGTCGATAATCCGCCAATGTGGGAAAAAAACAAGTTCGCGATTGGGTTGTTTCCGTTAAATAAGAAACTCAATTGACAGTCACACATGAATAAGCTTGTTCATGCAAAAAGTTATTGAAAATAACTTATTTTGGACGTACACCATTATGTGAGATATGTTCATGGCTCTAGAACTCATCAGCAGCCGTCAGAGGAAATGGCGGCGTCTTTTTGAGAAGTTGGAGCGACAACCTCCTACTTGGTAGCGGCTATGTTCATAAGTACCTGTGTTTCCATAGAGAACCTAAGCAAAACTTTGTCGATATTCTGCCAAAGTTGAAAGAAACGCCCCAAAATACGCAATTGCGGAGTTTCTGTTCAATAAGAGACGCAATTAAAATCACACGTGAATAAGTTTGTTCACGCGATGTCATTAAAAACCATGGCACGTTGTTGTCCCCCTACATCTTCCTGTCGTCTTCTTCGTCTTTTCCACCAGTTGTCGATCACGCGACTCGTGTGATGTGAAAAACGTGTCTTCATCACAGTATGGCGAAATAGTCTTCATTTCGATACAGACAAAAAAAAAAACACCTCATCTTAGCGGGAAAAACTTTTGATCAAAAAACGAGTTTTTTCAAAATGTCTGTGCTTCCATTAGGGATGGACACTTATCATTTATCATGATGCATTTTCTGTCAAATTCCAGTTAATGATGTTTTAACTCCCTCTGATCTGTCCATATTATTAGGAGACATAATAATATGGACTATTTTCTTCACTGTTTGTTCAATGAAAGCATCAATAAATACCAATAAGTTTGAAAATACAGTTACCTTATGACTTGTGCATTTCAGTAATACGAAGAACACTTTTTCACTCACTAGAAATGAGAAGGTTTTTCAAGAGTATTATTAGTGTTTGTGGGACTATTATTGCTGTGACGCAGAGTCACGGTCATCCAGTTACCTAAAAAGGAAGTAATAATCAGTTTGCATTGTCACTTTTATCGTTATCACAATACTGCTGGCAAAATATTGTGATAAAACTTGAAGTCCACATCGCTCACCCCGATTCAAGCAAATTTGTTTCCAGAATCCCAGTTTGTACAGCTTTATGGTCAACGCAGCTAGCACACAGGACAATTTCAAACTCTAAACGATGCGTTGCGTGATTTAGGAGGAGGCCGTCTCACAGCACAAGAGAAGTACGGATAAGCAGTTTGTCTCTCTCTCTCTCTCTCTTCTTTTTTTGTGCCACTTAAGCTTTCCAACCGGCCTCAGGGCTCCAGAACAACTCCGACCCTTGTGTCTCCTTTCCCAATCCAAGATTAGCCTGTCTTCTTGTCTTAATCCAGCAGAAACGCTGCATCCTGACTCCAACACCTCTCCACAATTACTGCACTCCATAATCCCCTGCCTGCCTCCATTTTCCCTACTGCTTTAAGAGGGGGTAAAGATCAGGGGTGAGCACTCATCCCCGAGCCCTCCCCTGCCTCTCACCATGGCAGTTAAGTGTCTGTGGAAATCATAGAATGAGTAAGCCTTGTGACAGCTTATTAATACTCCTCTCTTCTCCGAGGGTTTACCAGTGGTCAGTCCTTAAGTACACTGTACTGGATTAAAAGGATTTGCTTGTACCGTAGGTTGGCGCCGGCGAAGAGGTAACCCCCCTCCCTCCCCGCTATAGTTCTGGCGTTCTAAGGTGTCACTCGAAAGGTCTGCGGGTTGCATTGTGAGCCAGGCCGATGGCATGCGAGATATAACGCGGAAACACCAGGCCGGGGTCTTCCAGGGCCCCCTTGATCCGCTTTCAGGAGCCGTGGCACTCGAGCTCAGGTCTGGAGAGGGCTTTTGAAAACAGTTTTTTTTGTTGTTGTTTTCAACTTTGAGAGTTTCTGCCCGTTCCAAACGGTGACCACCGCAGTTTTCCCCTCCACTCAGAGGTGCTCTTCGCCGCGGCGCGCAACAATGGCTACGTCGCTCACAGAGAGACAGGCTTAAATGAATCATCCTGCTGGCTTAGCATAGCTTGGCTGCCTCTGTGCTTCTGGATGCCTTTAATGCGTTTGTTTGCCTGCGGGCCCTCTCTCCGATTCTTTCTCTCCCTTTGCTTTCCAGCCCGGATAGATTATGCGTTTCTATATATTTATTTCAAACCCTAAATGGACTCAAATCGATCAATACCTTCATTGTGCGTGTGACGAAAGCGGCGCAGGAGGGGCGGCGGGGGGGCACCCAATGTGACAGATGTTACAATTCAGATTCTCTTTTCAATCTTTTGCGAGTAAACACAATGGCACATCGAAAGGCATTTCAAAAGCTGTTCAAATTGATTTAAGTTAGCTCCTTGTCATAAAGCTGTGTGTTCACAAGTATCACAGAGATGACTGGGAATGGGGGAAAGAGAGTAAAAGAAAAGCAGCCTCCTCCGAGGAGTCTAAGCCATTGTAGGCTCCTACCCAAGCCTTAGATTTAAAAAAGGGACCAGGCCTAGACAGATTTGCTCAGAAGCCTTTTCAGAAGATTTTTTATTTTTTTTTTCCCGAGCTAGAGATAGTCATCACGGAGCATAAACAACTTACTTTCAGAGAAGGGAGGGACATGAAAGAATACAGAGGCAAAAATGTCCCACTGGTAACGAAATCAAGGAAAATAGAAGGGCATCGGAATCCTCTGAGCCTCCATATCAAATGTCCCACCCGATGTGGAATACACAATACAAAAATAAATAAAAAAAGACAACACTTGTGCATAATATACCAATTGACATGACATATCAGCACGGCAGAGGAAATAAGAAAGAAAAAACAGGGACAGAAAGGAGCCTAAAACGATATGATTGGGATTTTTTCATACAGGAAGTCGCAGCCCCGTTTTCCTCCATATCAGTAAAAGGTGAGATCTTAAACATGTCTGATCCAAACGCATATCTTCAAAATTATTACTGCAGCTCAACTGTATTAGCTGATGGAAGTAGGGCTGAGCATTTATCGTATCATTTATCATGATACAAATTAAGATTTATCGCTGTCTCGATAAATTTCAGGTTTAAAAACTCGACTAAAATGCCATTTTTACTATTTACTCTGCTGCTTTTTCCACAAGAGCAACAATAAACATATGTAAATTCAAAAATATGATTAAATGGTTTGATATAAATCACTTTCCCGAGAGATTATTATGCATTTCTATATATTTATTTCAAACCCTAAATGGACGCATATTTAAGCAAGTGGCCTCCAGATGAAGCTTATTTCAAATAGGGATGTGTTTCCAAGAGCAGTCTCTGGGTTTGCGGCTCTATGAATGATGCGTCATCCAGTCACAGCCGTACAGTTACCTACGAACGACGTGATGCACAGGTCTTATGGTCACTTCTAGTGTTATCGCAATAGTACCGCAAAATATTGTGACAAAATTCTACATCCAAGTCGCCCACTGAGTTGGATCCTCTGCTGCCCCGGTTTCACCCAGACTCATTTGTTCTGTTTATGGGTTGCTGCTTTTTTTGGAGCTGCTGATCTGCCCATGCGTCTTTCAGACAGAAGGATTGACCACAAGTATGCAGCAGCTTGCTACCAGCTGTGATGGATGGGTGAGGAAGAGGAGAGGAGGAGGAGTGAGTTTCTCCGAGAGGGGATGGAGGGTAGAGCTGGGTCCCACTCCGACTCGGCAGAGAGCCTCCTGAAGAACAAAACAGGCAATTAGAGCCGCGGCACACTGTGAAGTGGTCATTACTAGAGCTAATGAGCGCTGCTATCTGTCCGCACATTAAAGTGCTCGCTAACGAGGGCTTGTTCATCATCGGGCGAACACAAGTCATCACATAATCCTATCTTCTGTCCTCTCATCCCCCAGAGCAGGGCGGGGAGTTTGGGGCGTGAGGCTCGTTCTGAGCAGCATTTGGCTCTGGACTCGTCAAAACTTGAGTTTCTTCTTGGCACTTCTGCTGCTTATACTTTTATACTTATTAAAAAGCATAAAACTAATAACTGCTATTGTTATTACTCCAAAGGAAGCTCTTTTGCTCTTTAAGTGTACTGCCATCTTTCACTTGTGCTTTGTTGATTTTTAATAGCTTAGCACCACTACATGCCTGGACCCTCCTCAGAGAAACTTACAGGACTTGATCCTGTTTGAACTCAGAACTCGGCAGTCACCACAAGAGGGCACTGCAGCCAAGCATTTTCTTCAGCGGTTTCTGCTGTGTGGCATACCGAGCTGTGTGAAACATGAAGAAAAGACAACCGATGGTTGCGTGAGATAAAAAGGGAGGGAGTGGGGTTCAGAGATTCTTAAAGACTTGTTATCAGTTTGATTCATTCCTGATTGGAAAATATTTAAAATCCTCCCAGAGGGAGGAAGAGGAAGAACGGAAACGAGCCCCTAAACCCTTCGTGACCTTCTGTCTGCCTGAGGGAGCCAGTGGCAGAAATGGAAAGAAAAGTTTGGTCTGTCGCCGCGTTTGATCAAAGGAGAAGTGACATTTTTGGCACCTGAAACAGGAAGAAGAGCCTCCATGCTTAAAAACGACAATCAAGAAGAGCATGTGTTGAGAAGACAGACTGAAATCTCGTGAATAAAGAAAGTGAAGACATAAAGAGTTGAGTTTGGATTTATTTTCCCCTCCGTGCGTTTGTTTCCCTTCGGCGTCTCCATGGGGCGATGTTCTGGCAGTCGCGATCGGATGAACAAGTTCTCTTCTTTTGTCGTTGTAGAATCTGAAAAGCTCCGCCGTGTCTCATCTCATACTCTGTAATTATGTTGGGCAGAAGACAGACTTTAATTCTCTTTAATTGTTTAAGGCTTGCGCAACAGAAGGCAGCTGGCTGACAAAATGTTTAACCTTGGGCTGTTAACACATTGAGATTAAAAGTGTTGAACAAGGCTTTCGTATACAAGATTGAAAAGTTGACCAAATTGGGTTTGATCAGTGAAAGCGCCATTTGTTAAAACTCCTCTGACAACACTGTTCAAGAGAAAAAGTCAACTTGACCACTTAGGAAAACGGTGGGCAGATCAAATCAAAACATTGATAATATCGATACATACTTTTTATCGATATTGGATCAATGCACTTCAAGGTTGATACTTTAGTTTCAAATTCCCTCTTGACATTTTCTTATTTTTGTGTTGTAGTTTCTCAACTCTACCTCAAAAAAGGTTTTGTTTTAATTTGCTCTCAAATTACTTTTTTTGTACTTTTTTTTAAAAGAAAAAATACACAGAAATTAGTTTTTTCTATTGTTTCCATTCATCATCTTAAAATGTTAAAGTATTTTGTAGACATCTATAAACTTTGCACAAATTCTGTACTTGGGTTTTAACAAAATAACTCAAAGGAAAAAAGAACAGAAACATGTAAAGGTCAGAAGTTTGAAAATATCTTGAACTGAAGTCAGCAATGATTCTGGCCCTGTATTTATTTGGTATGTGATCAATACCAAAATACGTTCTACCGCATGCCTCTATTGTCTACGACATCCTGAGACATGTCTGCTCATTCAGACTGCCAGACGAAAACAGAAAGGCTGAACGAAGTACGGCGAAGTTTGTGAGATATCTAGCACAAATATCAGACTCCACTTGAAGTAAGACAAACTTAATAATTTGTAATAATTTAACTTAATAATTCCTTAATCTTGATGAAACAGTACTAGTTCCAATGGCAGATTATTTCACTCATAAGACATTTTCCAATAAGTAAAATAATCTGCCAGGGGAGCTAGTACATTTTCATCAAGATTAAGGAATTATTAACTTAAAGCAAGGTATTTATCTCGATGAAAAGTTACTTGTGAGTCAGTTTTGCCTTATTTCAAGTATACTTAGACATTTACGCTGGAAACTAGACCTAAAATACTTAAGATTTTGTGTTATTGCAGTTTGTCTCAGAACGTCAGCAGTCTTTTGGAAACTCGTGGGTTTTCTTTGAACATAAATAACACGCAGAGAGTAATGCTAGCTGTGCTAACCTCACTAGCAGCACTGCTAGCAAATATAAGTTGCTGAAAACTGCTCAAAATGTCCTTTTAAAGGCAATGAGCTGAACAGAAGACTAAATATTCATCTGGCCTTCTCTTCCCTGACACGTTATGTTTTAATAAGAACATGGCAACTAATAAACTAATTGTTAAAAAGGACTGTGGCGGACCCTGTGGACAGGGGAAGCATATCTGCTGTGCATCTCAAGAGCACTTGTGATTACTTCCTCTCTATTCATCATTTTGTCGCCTGGCCCCGAGGCACCAATAAACTCCTGTCATGGATCCAAGTGATGGCAAATCAGTCAACATTTCCCAGCACAAAGCAACTAATGCACTTCTATTGTTCAGCGCTTTATGAAGACACTGTATTGAAGTACCAGATCGGGATGCCCCGCGTCAGATCACCTGAGGTGAATGTGTGTTCCTGTGAAGCAGATTATCATCTCCACCCAAACCTGCTTCTGTCTCGGCCTGGTATATTTTTAACACCCACCGTTCAGGTATCAACCGTACCTGAACCACGTGTCCACGGTTTGAATGCTTCTATGTGCTCATCAGAAGCATCAGAAGGCTTAGCTGCAAGCAAGTAAGGCCCTCCTCTCTTTGGCCCCTGAGGGACCGCCGCTGTGCCTGTGCAAACATGCTGATGTCGCTCTGCCACCTGGGAGCGCAAAGAGGGGAAGACAATCACGATCAGCTGACCAGATAATCTGTTTAGGACACTACACGCGTTCGGGCAGAAACGTGAGACTGCACGGAAGTTTATTCGTTTTTTTTCATTCAAAGATGTTTGTTCAGCGTCTAAACCAGCGGGCGGAGGAAGAAGTCTGGAATGTCGGTGCAAACAGAAGGAAGAGATTTTTGAAGTGAGATCGCGCGCTTTTGCTCAGATTGAGTTTTAATAAATTTACTATTTAATGGGACAAAAGCCACATGCAGAAGCAATTTCAAAGCGCTCCCATTTCAGAGGTCGGCCTCATCTCAGCTGCGCTCGGCGGCAATTGCGCTGCGAGCGCACAAGTGACGCTTAACCACAATTAACCCGGAGGGTCCACCACGCACACCCACGCCATTCAATCTCACTTTGATATCGCCAACAAGTTAGAAGTTGGGAAATTGTCTTGGCCCCCACTCTCATCAGGCATCAATAATTGATTGAGGCCTCTGGGACGCATTGCGTATTGTGTCGTTCGGCGGTGATCAGGATATGGACACCTCGGGTGGGAGGAGAGGGCACCCAACTGGTGCTGCGCTTGACCCAACCAATCCTCTATTATTTATTACAGCAAAAAGGATCCTGGTGGCTGGGTTAAGGAGGTCAGTCCACATTTAGTGCTTCCTCAATCGACGTCCCTACGGTTTAGATTGAGCATTTCGCGCTACACTGCCTCTGATTTGATATTAATAACAATCTTCTTTTTACCACTCTCTTCATTGAGATTAGCACCTTTTTTCTCTCCCTACCCCCTTTTGGGTCTAAAACAGACGCATTATTATCCTCTCAAATGACAAAAGCCGAGGTGTTGTCGAGACAACCGAGGTCATCGCAGATAAATCGCTTTGAAAGATATTCATACCTCTTGAACTTTTTCACATTTTTTCCAATGAAGACCACAAACCTCAGTTTATTGAACAGATTTTTTTTATGCGATCAGCCAAGGTAAAGAAATGCACAACTGCAAAGTGTATATATTCATTTATATGTAGTCAATGCTTTGTAGAATCAACCCCCACGACAAGTATTTTTGAGCATTGTTTTTTGCAGAATAGTTTAACTTCAGTCAGAAATGATGGGAAGCATTTTGGAACAATGATTTTGAAGCTTTGACACAGATTCTGAATTGGCTTTACGTGTGGACTTTGATTAAGCCACTCCAAAACCTAAATATGCTTTGATCTAAAGCTCTCCATTGCATCTCTGGCTGTTTGTTTAGGGCTTTTTCCCCCTGTTTGAAGAACAACTTCCAAACCAGTCTCAAGTATTTCCATGCCTAACTGATTTTGTCCTGTTGCATTAAGGATGGGCCTCTTAGGAATCTTCTCTGAGTATTGCTGCCCTGACCCAGTCTGTCACTAGCCGGTCATTTAATGCATTCAGTTAACAGAGAAATAATCTCTTTCTAAAAAGAATTGCTGAATGAAACTGGGGTAAAAGCAGCTTTTAGCTAACAGTTTATTATGCTAGTAGCACCGCTGGCCAGAGGTTGGACCATATGCCGTGGGGCAAAAGCTTCAACCACAACATACCGGTCTACGGTGTCACCCCGCCATTGTTCCGGGCTGACACTAGCAACCCGCTCAGACATGAACAAGGTCAAAGTTCCAACCCCTAACACTTACACGCTCACCAACAAATCACATCTAAACATGACCCTGGGCCCCGGGGCTCCAACAATGAGGTGATACAACACGGTTCCCTGAACCCATTGTGCCTGAGTGTGGCGATAATTCCACATGAAAAAGTTGGACCTGGGAAATAATGACATGAAGTCATCAATCAAAGGCTAACAAAGCCGAGGCCAAAGCACTCGGAGGAAATCTGGGAGAACAAACCTTTAAGTCTCTTATCAGCTGATGAAGGAAATTACACGGCTGCAACCCTGAAACATTTAATTAGCAATTTATGTACAATCGTGCTGTATCGCATTTCTTCCACCACTTCTCCGCCGTCGCTCTCAATGCCTGTAGCAATTTACTGTTGCCAAACACTTCTCTCAGCTCTTTTGTTTCTGTTGGTATCTCCCTTCTTCCGCTGTCTCATTGTCAACTCCAACCAAAAGTTCCTCTGTCAGATATCTTTATTTCAGAGTACAACAGAACTCATAACAACTGCAACAACTGAGGGCACCCAGCAAATTAACCTCAACGACGTAACAGATTTGGGAGATTTTCCAAAGGGAAGATCCCATCTTCACAGCACAGCTTCCCCCCCTCTCCTCCCAGTGATCACAATCGGAGTTGTGTGTTCATTGCGGCTGAGCGTGCACACGAGTGCGCGGCTGCTAAATTTGTCTTGCCGGGTCACCTTGAGCGTTGCGGCGCACATGGCATGAGGGTCCTGTCGCTCTCTCCGGCGCGCTTCGCTGAGTACTTCCTCAAGCGCGACACTCCCACTCCAGCAGGGATTTCCACACACCAACACTCGAATCTCCCTTTTGGACCCCATTGCTAACCATTAGCGGTGGATTAGGAGGGCTGGTAGTAAACGGAGGAGGAACAGCCCTGGGGGTCCGGCTATCAGGTGGCTCTAATAGCTGATTTCCTCACATGACCGTCCGGGGTTGGAGACTAGATAAGTTGTGGATTTAAACTTGCTCATATCTGCCTCCATTTCAACAAAATGTTGGATGAAACATGGCAAAGAACAGATTGTGGCTTTCATGTTTTTCAAAGAAAAGTCTTTACCTCCCATCATGAGAGGAAACCGGTTGACTGTTTTATAAAGTGATTGATCTTACAGTCTTAACAATATCTTGACATTAAGACATGTGCAGAGTGACAAGACACAGTAGGTTGCAGTTGATGATTATGATGATTATTGTACTTTGGGTTTCCCCAAAGTACGATTATACAAAAACTAAGAAACAAAAGACAAGGAACCACGACATAAAATGTGTTTTTAAAAGAGACTTGCAAACAGGATGCAAACACGCCAGTCTAATATTTAATGGCAATGTAGCCAAGATATTTGAGCAACAACTGAAAAAGTTTGATCTCGTCTAAGTTTCTGCCTAGTTTGTAGGAGTTTATGGTCTAATGAGTGCAATAAATTCTGCCAATAAAGACCACAAATTAGGGATGCACGATATTGGACTTTTGGTCGATATCAGACATGGCAATATATTGAAACAAATTTGGCCAATAATAATAATACCAATGCCGATTTTTATCGAAATCTTACAGAATGGGCTACTGTTGAGGGTGTTTTTTCCCCTCCATGGTTAACCTCTTCCTCATTTTTCCTTTTGGCCACCAGGAACTCATCATAATGGTCAGAATGGTGATTCTTGAGATGGTTAATTAGGTTGGAAGTGTTGTAGGACTTTGCTGTCGCTCCTTTTCACATCACTGATGTTGAGCAGTCATTGCAAATAGAGGTTCTGCTATCAGTTTTAAAAAAAAACTTCCACACCAATGACATTTTCACGTCATGACGTTGTGCTGTGCTGCAGGTTTGCCTTTTATATCGGTGAGTTATTTTGACAGAATGGCCAATGTCTAATATTAAATTTTACAGCTGATATCGTCCGATACCGATACCATGCCGATAATTTTGTGGACCCTACTGCAACTGATACTTTTTTCTTGCTTAAGTTTATCTGCCTATATGAAACACATTAATTTAAATATTAATTGAATTCACTGCCTTAGTCAAACTAATCAAGTTTTTTTGAATTTACGTTTTAGGATTTGAACTTTTTAGCTTCCATTTTTACTACAATGATCATGTTTTTCACTTAGCCAATAAAACTTTAGGAGTTCTTTGGGCTTTACTTTGGTTTCTGACCAATTTATGTTCAATATTTTCAGATCTCTTTCAGTGGCCACACAACTTCTTTGAGATTTGAAACATGTTGCTGTTCCAGCATGACTCCATCATAATGTTAGCATGCTACACACCCACTGTTGCAAATTTTTAAAAAAAGAAAAAAAGCTGTAGCATTAAGTGGCAAATGTCTTTCTCTAACAAGAGGGTAAACATGTTTTTAGACAAAAAACGATTTAGATATGCTTTGGATTTTTGGCTCAAAAATTGAGGTTAGAAAGCAAAGCTGTCACTCAAGCGTCTTCCAGAGGCTGCTACATTGTGACGGCATCAGGAGCCCGCGGGCCCCGAAACCAGGGACCACTGAGGTGTAACCGAGTGAATCCGAACGTTAGCCTCCATTTGTCAGGAAGACAAAGGCCTGAATTTCACAGCGAGGTCACAGTTGCATGGAGAAGAAAGCCGGACCCCCGCCAGGTAAATAGGATGTCATTGTGCCACGACAAAGGCATAGTCTTAACCCTGTGACCTCATCAGCTTCGGGGGAACGCTCCTCTATTCACAGGCAGCCATCAGAAGAGGGAGCCTTGCTCCTTTCACAGGTATTAGTCCCCTCAGGCCAGACCGCTGCACTTACAGGACAACCTGTGAGAACAGCAGCTTTTCACTTAACGGGTTAATGGGACACAGGGAAAATGTTGGAGGGGAGAAAATATTTGAGCTTTTAGCTTGTTGTACGTCTTAGATTTAAGCCACACTTTAAGAAGAACTGTTCACAAGTAATAGGAGTGGCTCCCTTTTTTTCTTTTCTTTTTCTTGTTCCTTTGCTGCCCCACATTTTAAAATGTAGCATCACTTGTTCTCTGATCACACTAATCGGAGCGCCTTAGCAGACGGGAAGCTTTGAAAGCAGCAGCAACTCAAGCTAAAAAGGCTTTTTTTTTTTTCCTTCATACAGCCTGCAGCCAAATGGCACTTGTGTTCTGACACGGCACATAAACACACACAAAGGAAGTTATTAGCGTAGATGCAAATCAAATTACTAGCAGTGTAAACTGCTATTCCTCCCTGCACTTGGGCCTGTAATTACTCCCGCTTATAGGACTTTAATGAATGCTAATGACACACCACTGCAAGGCCATCAGCTAACTCTCGTGCGAGGTTGGGTGATTTTCACTTAAGTTATGAAAGCTTTCGTTTTTGTCCTGCCCGCTCCTGTGTGCGAGATTGCGGCGTACGAGGAAAAAAAAATTTAAAATCTTTTTAGCGCGTAAGACTTCACCTCCATTACGTCTCAACAGCAAATTGTTTCGAAATTAAAGGCCGTAATTGCATGCAATCAAGCATATCATATATAAAGCGCATTTTTGCATTTCAAAAGGGATTACACATTCAGCTACACAAAGACTCGCTTGTGGGAACGACAATGGTTGCATGTGCCTTGGAACGAGCGTCTGTCTTTGTTTCTTATTTCTCGTCGTTTCGTTTGGCTGATTTTGAGTCAGATTCTAGCAACTAAACAAACGATGTACATGTCTACCAAAATAAGTGCTCTTATTAAACAAAGTTTTTCTTTAAAAGAGTATTTTTAGTGTAGTTACCAGCACTACCTGGGTACAGGAGACCAAAAAAAATTCAAATATGTCTCCAGTTAAAACAAAAAAAAGGGGAATTCATCTTCAACCTAAAAAATTGTGTTGATTGGTCACAAGTAATTGGATGAAGTTTATCAAACTAACTTTATGTACATTTGTTTACCTTGACGGCTTAATAAACTTCATAAATTTGATTACTTGGGACCAGTTAAAGCATTTTTTTTTTTTAAAGTTGGAGCTACATTCTCTTTTTTCAGTGTATAAATTCAAAACATACTTTGGCTCAGAGGTTAAAATTACTGCGCAATGAAGTAACCCTGTTATGAGAGTTTGACTACATTTCCTACTATTATTTATTCTGTTATTGTTTGAAATAAAAAAGCTGATTGGACAATCAATCGTTTGCTGGAGGTTGAACGTGATGTTTGAATCTCCTGTAGTGGTCTGTAGCACATCAAATCTGAAGGAGCTTCTGACTGAAGCTTCTTGTTTGCTGGTGTTTCATATTCTCAGTTATCAGGTGATTTTCCTCCACATTTGAATCAAACTGACTGTTTCATCAGGCTGATGTATCATTGTTTTATTCGATTTACATCATTGTCACAATGTAAAGTTAAATTCATGTTCAACCTCAGGCAACTATTTAGTTTTACTTAGTGACAAAAATATTAAATAATAAATAGATATTTTAATTAACCAGCTAGACGTATTAACATTTTTAAAATGGCAGAACAAATAGCCCAACCAGGTCAGGGGGAACAGAATTTTAAAACACAGAAAGTGGCAAAAGGTGTCGGTGGCTCCCAGTTGCTGCGTCTAAAACCTGAAACAAGTACAAACAGAACAGGGAGGCCGTAAAAAAGGAAGTGTCCAGGTGGCCAAGGGAGATATCAAAGCCTCAGGACAGGGAACTCAAAAGCGACTTACAAACAGAAAACGCACAACAAATGGAAAACAAACACAAGTCGACGTGTTTGAGGGAACTGTAAGAGACAAACTGCAGAAAATGGGATTTACATACAGAAAAGCCAAATTGGAATCGCCGTTTACACCAAAATGTACGGTGGAGCATTTCATAAAAGATGTACGACAAATTTCCATCCTTCTCTGTCAACAACTGGTGGAGAATTTTAGGACCTACTGAAAAAAGAATATTGTTTTTTTTATGCATGACGTTTTATTTAATCTTTATTTTACCAGGAAAATCCAATTGAGATTAAAAATCCTGAATCCTGGCAGCAAAAAACCCAGAGGTTACACAACCTTAACGAGTAAACAGTGCCAGAAAACCAAGAGAAGCCATTACGTGTTATTGTTGTCTTTTTGTTCATGATGCTATACTTTTCTAATACTTAATATAGCACATACGCATATAATAACTTACAGTAACTATCCGTCTGTTTTTCCATTATCTTTATCCCAGTCTGGGATGAGTGTAAGACATTCCCAGTTTGCTTCTTGCTCTGAAGGGAAACACAGGCTGTTTTAGTCCAGTCCACTCGGTTCCATTGGGTGGAAAAGTTTCCGACATTTGTTCAATTTTCAACTGGCACGGTTCACTTTCAAGCTTCACTGTGTCAAACAAACCGAACCGTTTGATAAACCTGTCCCG
Organism: Alfaro cultratus; assembly: GCA_903066825.1. NCBI lineage: Eukaryota > Metazoa > Chordata > Actinopteri > Cyprinodontiformes > Poeciliidae > Alfaro > Alfaro cultratus. The sequence goes on from CAEFZX010010372.1 coordinate 59,432, forward strand.
CCCCTCGCCTGTGGTGGCGCTGCGCCCAGAACCAATGAAGGAAACAACACGAAAACCTCTGAAGAAGACACTGAGCACAGAGTCCTTCTTCACAAAATGTTATCAAAGCTGAAGAGGCGTCAGATTTTAGCGGTTGCAGGATTTGGTAAAGACCACAAGTAAGACCTCTAATACTAAATACGGGTTTGTTTTGGTTGTATTTACCCAGAATGCCTTGCACTATAGCATTCAATCCACCAGAGACCACTTCAACCGAACCAAGACATGGCTTTTTAGGTGAACCAGAGTTTGCATTTTTGGTCTGATTACACATCAGACCTCCCAAAATGGAACAAACTTTTCAAGTGAACGCCAGTTCATTTGCTTTACCCACTGCAATGAACCCACTGCTTCTCCAGCAGGTTTTGATTCTATCCCCAGGTCTTCTGGGACTCAAACCACATAGTTGGTAATGTAATCCCTCTTTGAAAGTCTTGATAATGGCTGATTCTTAATTTTCTTCACCTGGGGCTGATAGCAAACAGCATTGCAAAACAAAGCTTTATTAAGATGACACAACAATTCACAACAGGATTCAAGCTAGAGATGAACAAACAGACATAATAAATGATTATTTCATTGCAAAATCCCGCGGAAAGTCTAGCGGAATCTCTAACAGCATAAAGAACTGCGCAAAAGTGTCTTCACACTTTACTTCCACAGAGTCAGACGGGACAGACAGAAGGTAACAAAGTACCTTAAAGATACAACTTCGGTATGCGCTGTTCACACCCTCCTCCTTGCTCTCTGTTATGCTAAAGCTAGTTTCCCACAACAGAGTCTGTTGTGAATGTTCAAGCAAGCTAGCATAGCCACTGATGACAGCGGATAAACAGTTTTCCAGGAACTGTAAGTTGCATCTCCATTTAGCAGCAAGAACATGAGCATGATGGACAGCATTAACACTCTCCTCCTGGCTCTGATTGGTTGTTTTTGATGGTTTTCAGTGCATTGATTTTTTTCACATAAGGTGACAAATTAATATAAAATCATAGATTGATTATCATTGGCTAGAGGACCTGTTTTGTCCTAATGTAATTATTTTTTTTATATTTTTTGGTGTTCAAACTTTTCAGTTTGCATTTTGTTTACTTGCTACTTATTTTCTTGATTTTTTCTGCAAATGTTAATACAAAAGAAAAAAAAAACTGCCATACTGAGCAAAACTAAAACACATTTTCACAGACAGTAAAGCATCAGAGGCCAAAACTAACTGATCGTCTGAGTTTGAGAAACCTGTAGCCTATTATAGTACCGTGCTGCCATAGCAACGGCGTACTTATCGATGTACTATTATACATGTCAAATGAAAGAGAAGTGAAGGCAGTAAAGCCGAATGCAGACAAAATCCCTGTCCTGAAGGGAAACGTTCTAATCTTTGATGTGGTTCTTCAATCAGTCATAAAAGTCATTTCAGTCCTTCCAAGTAATTAATTTCCTTTAGTTACACAATACACACAGAAATCATTTTTCCTTCTTGTTCCACCTTTATTATTATTATTTATGCTTTTTGCATCGCATGCGAGTGCAATTCTTTGTCACGTCTCACATGACACGTTATTTATCGACCCAACTGAGACATCACAGGGAACACCAGAGCTGTGAAAACACTTCCTGTTCTCGCTCTGTTTGGAAGACCTGTCGCCCGCGGCGAGGGAAAGTCCAGGTATGTCCTGACAGGGAGACTGGAGATCGTTGGGAATATAGAAGAGATCAGCAGCGCGTCAGGCGAAGAGACTTAAGCTCAAGATCAGCTGTTTAACTGTTTAACCAAATTGGATAGAAAAGAATATACAAACCAAAAAAAAGTAATATGCTCCTTAAAAATATTCAGAAATGTTTATGGAAAGAAATGAAAGATCAACTGTGTCGAAATAAGACTTAAATAATAAAACATCATTGTTGAATGTAAGAAAAAACCCTACTATATCACCATCTTTGGTGTATTTATAGTGGATTGGTAACTATAAATACCTTTACCAATCAAAATTATATTTATTGATTGCTAAACAACAGTGCAATAATTTGGTTCTAGATAATCCAGATCGTTGGCACATAATATTTTTCATTAATAATACTATTAATGAAAAAGTAATCTAGGGCTAATATCAGAGGGGTAATGTCACGTGAAATCCATGTTCTTGGATTTCACATCATAAACATACCTGGAGTGTTACCTCGATTCTTTCACGCATGTTTGAGAAATCCTTTAATCTCCATGGCAACCATTCAGCTGTGCAAAACGCCTGGGTGGACCTAGCCCAGCCTTCAAGGTTTCCGAGCTCCCACCTCACAGAGCCCCGTGACCCCCCCCACTCAGCTCCTTCAGACTAGCCAGAAGCAACTAGCAAACATCCAGTGGACCTGTGCATCTGCTGAGCTCATTACATGAGCAGCTTCTCAGTGCAAAGCTTGTTAAAACTTTGCTGAAGGGTAAATAGAGGAGCCATGTTGTGTGATGACTTCCTGAAGGCGGAGTTTCAGACAAAGCCGGAGGTTTTAAAGAGACAGAGGTCTGATTTCAAGATGTAAAATTACAAAGTTAATTTTCTTTTAAGTCATATTTGATATACATAGCCTTTTTTATAACAACTGAACATAACATACTTGGTCATGCTATAGAATGTTCCTGGAAAACACATAATACTGTTCCTTTAAGAGTTCTTTGAATCGGAGTACTGGAATCCCAAGTTAAACCTGCTAGGTTTCTAGGAACTAGAAGTTTGTTCACACAGACACAACAAAAATGTAATAAAATTTTCTCAAAGGTTTGACACTAGTCACCTGTAGATTGACTACAACGTTTATAAAGCAAATTGATTCTGTATCTATTTCCATGCCTGTGGAGAACTGGCAGCCTGGTACTGAAACAACCTGTCAATGAAAAAAACTCAGATCTTCAAACAAATCTAGATCAGTTGGCATGTGGGCAACAAGAACAATAATCCTTTTGAAACAAAATGGATCTGAGTCAAACACTGAGAACAATGTTAAAAGCGATCAGTAAAACCACCTAACTAATCCTCTTTTATCTCTGAAAAATGAATCTTTTCTCTGTCGCTGTTAAAAAAGAAACTATATTTAACGTCTAAGAAGCTTAATGCAAAACGCCTTGAATCATATTCCGTATTTATTCACTCCACACGTCTTTATGTGTAAGTGGCAGATTGGGTTTTAATCCGCAGAAAGATGTTGACATGCTGGTCTGATGGAAAACGATGGCGTTGACTTACATCGCAACCGGCCGCCACCTCTCTACGTTTAGTTCAACCTAAAGACTCGGGAAACGTCCACACCTGTCGAGCGCTGATGACATCACGTGTGTTTTCAGCTGGTCCTCCACTCTGAAAACATTGCAGGAGGTGATGACCCCGGACTGTCGAGAGCTGTGTTTTTCCAGCAGTTGCTGTTCATCCACATTCCTTTTAACGGTAACACCCACACCTGCAGAATGCGTTCCCTCTGTCAGACCGCGGTATACTCTGTGTTTGTAGCGGCCACTTAATGTGTTAATTTATTAAACTGTGTATGACGAAGGACACCTTGTATTCTCACTGAAAAAGTCAGAACAAACTTCTTTTGTTTTAGGTCAGTTAAAAATTATTTCTATTTGCAAAATGTCACAACAGTGACAGAAATAATCTGTTGCAGCTTTGTGGTCTGAAACGATTCGGGTCACAATGTTATCCTTAAAGGGGCAGTATTGTGTTTTCCAGGCCCATAGTGTAATTTTATAGCATAATCAAGTAACTATGAAAGCAAATAGAACTTAAAAGGAATTTGAATTTGCAATTTCACACCTTGAAATTGGGCTTCTGTCTCTTTAAAATCTCCTGCTCTTTCTGAAACTCCGCCTTCAGGAAGTCATCTCAACATGGCTCCTCTATTAACCCTTTAACAACGTTTTTACCAGTGTTGCACTGAGAAGTAGCTCCTATAATGAGCTCAGCTGATGTGAAGTTTCACCAGGTGTTTGCTAACTGCAGGTGGCTAGTCTGAAGGAGCTGAGTGAGGGAGCTAGGGGAGAGGGCTGCTCTGTGAGGTGGAAGCTTAAAATCTGCAGCTCTGAGGAGGAGCTGCGTCTCGAAGGCGGAGCTAGGTCCACCCCGGTGTTTTGCACAGCTGAATGGTTGCCATGGGAGATTAAAGGATTTCTCAAACATGCATGAAAGCATCAAGGTATGTTTCTGATAAGGGGATAACATTATAATGTTGATGTCAAGCTCAAAAAAGTTGATTTTCATAATACTGCACCTTCAAAATAAATAAGAAAATTGGAATTTGTTTGAATTTGAAATGGTGAACCCCAACATCGGCTGTGACTCATTCTGGCCTAACACACTAAAATAGCTTAAGGGTAATGTTACCAGTCTTTAAAAGAACAACAACAATGAAGGTTTATTTGGACTGTGAAAGTGTTGTGGACTTCTGAAGAGGCAGCGGCGTGGCCAGCACCGGCCTATAGCAGGGTGCTGTACAAGCCTCTTTTGTCTCTGTGGAAAATGTCAAGGTGTAATTGATATTTCTCGCCGGGTCCTTTATCTTTGTAGCATGTTTCAGGTTCTCTGATCTGGGTTTACGCTGACCTTTACCAGTGCACTCTTTTTCTCTGGCTTTTTTCTGAGGGGGGCTCGCACTGAAAATAGCTCAATAGGATTTCAATAGGGTGTCTTTCATTTGAGACAATCTTCTCTTCCTTCCCCCAGCAGCAGCCCTCTTTGGCGGCAGCCATTCAAGCTGAGACCCAACTTTTTCAGGATGTTGTTTGATCCGAGATTTACTGCGGATTCTTTGTCTGCTGCGCTTCAAAATGTATCCCTCGACAGTGGAAACATGGGCGTGTTCCTGCTGCTTTCTCAAGCTATTCATCTGCGTTTTACCTCACTTTAGAATTCATGCTCCTCATTTGTGTGTTATATTATCACACTGGTCAACAGCCAAATAAATTGTCTGGGGTTTGTCCAACTGTTTTAGGGTCATTTTGAAGCACTGAATCCAAAAATCACATTGGCTTTGCTCCATCAGGTCAACTTTCTGAACTATGGATGCAACATGAGTAGGGTTTCTCCCAGTGTATTATAAGCCTGGCGGGCACCAGGCTTTACTTGTGCCCCCACCAGGCTAAACATTACTTATTTATTTAAGTTTTTTTAAAATGTTTGCATTTTTAAGACTTTATAGTTGGTGTTTAGACATTAATCTTCCAAAAACAAATAATTATCAAGTGATATTTTCAAATTTCCTATCAACTTTAAACATTTTTTAACTCACAAACACGACGGACCGCTGGATGAATGACTGCCTTAGCACCAAACCACCAAGCTTAGCAAGTTTTCAGGGGAAAACCTTGATAAGCGTCAAAATGCAGGACTTGTTCTCACATCTGCATCGGTTTCCTGAGAATCTGGATCAATAACTGATGAGCAGGAAGAGAGGCTCCATCAGGACAGGAAAGAGAAGGCGAATTTTACACAATGAAGACATAATGTATTCACATGTACTTATCCTTATCAGTGTTTATTATTCAATTTACAGAAATCCAAGTTTGTGACATTTATTTAATACAATCTGTTAGAAAGCATTTTTTTTCTCCTACCACTTTTTTTTTTGGTGAGAAATATTAAATGAATTGATAATGTCACAAAAATGTCATCAATTCAGTCAGAAGATTGGATTTCTCTAAATCAAATGAGGATAAAAGCCTGACCTGGACGAGAAAAAAAGTCATTTTGGACTTAGCGGTGAAAAATAGTCCTAGTTCAGTTCAAAAGGCATAGACAACTTCCAGAAGATATTATTTTTGTAACCCAGAGTTATCTTTGTACTTTAAGGCAGGAAGCTGCAAAATGAATGAAACTTTACGCAGTTCATTAGTAAACCCAAGCAGCAGCTTCCAGCAGCAAGAGCCAGTTTTCCTCATCACACGCGGAGCTCCAGACTCAGCAGTGGATGTATTAGCAGGACAGCTTTCACGGCTAAACAAGCTTTTTTTCCTCGTTTTTTTTTTTTTTTTTTTTTTTTTTTTTAAACTGTATTCGAATCTGTGTCTTTGCCATTTATGTTCCCTCGTTCACGGCTTTCATTCGGATTTTTGTTACACTGGTTTTAATCCTGAGTTTAACCGCCGCCGTACTCCGCGGGTTCCTCACTTATCTGTTTCAGGATTGGTGGCTCTCTTTCGCCGCGTTCTGACAACCCCGATTTGTTCAGCTTTATTTAAAGGAGGCGACTTGTTTACTGTTGCCCCGAGCTCGGAGAAGGAAAATGTTTCATTTCCGTTACATCAGAAAGTATACTGTACTTTCAGGAAGCGTTGAGAATCAGATTCTCTGACTGTATTTACACATTGGTAAAGCAAGATAGTGTGGGATATGTTGCATTCTTACACTTTTTCTGTTACATTTTTCCCCCCGATAAAAAGTAAAAACAAAGCTAATTCAGCCATTCATCTTGTACGCCATGTACAGTGAGGCACCTTATTCAACAATGTGTTGAACCGAGCTCCTCTACAAGGCTGATATCTCATTCATCTGCTGCTCTGCGCTGCTTTCTGCGTTTGCCGGGATAATTAGTCGGCATAATCAACTCTGTTCGGCTTTGTGTTGATAACCGTGTCATGCGGCGCGTATCGTTTCCTTTTGCGATCGCCAAATTAACAGTGAAGGGGGCACCGCTCATTCAGGGCCGAGGTAAATCTGTACAGTAAACCGAGGCGTGTGTGTGTTTTAAACTGCACATCCTGCAAGCACTGCGAAAAGCATTTTTGATTAATTTCTAGCGTATTAATTTATCTTTAATATTAATATTATCCGTAATGTTTTCGTCCTTAAAACATTAGGACTAATGTTGAAGAAAAAGTATTAGTTCCATTGGCAGATAAAATGGCCACTGTGATCATGAAAGCTATAAACAAACACTTTGTTAAGAAGCTTTTAGGGACTTTTTGATTTGCCCAATCATTTTATGAAAGTCTGTTTAATGTCATATTTGATTAATTACATTGTGCTAGGAGTTACTAGTAGTTTCCTCTCTGTTTTGATATGACTTGCTGATATTTGGGATTGTCACATACTTTTTGTGCCGTTTCAGTTAATTGGGCATAAACAGAATTACTTTGTTTTGAACATTGTAATATTTAATGACTAGTGTTTCTCTGCTAAGCTCTGCTTATGACTGACAGGGAAGTTATCAGAGTCTTATGATCTGAACAGAGAGTGTGGAGCAGGTCATGATGTTACACAACACTGAGAATCACCAGAGTTACTGTATGTTTGAAATAGATACTGACCGCGTTTTTATCTGTTTTTTACAGGCATTTCAAAGTATTGCATTAGAAAATGTTGATGGAGTTTTAAATAACTTTCTAAATTTTGTACACAAAAAGAAGCTTTTACACATGCTGGAGGTGGTTTTTGGCTTTTTTGAAAAAAAAAAAAAAAAAAAAAAAGATAACGAGCTAAAATAGAGAAAGAATCACCTTTGCTGAATAAATTCTGACGTAGAGAATCTTGGTCCAAACTTCCATCAGAGAGGAGAGTTTCTATTTGTTTTTCTGACTGGTGGAGTCCATGTGACGTCTTGGTTACTATAGCCATGCTAACATCTGATGAAATCAGGCTTCGCTCCCGACGAATAGATGGGAACACAGCATTTTCTTTTTTGGAACATTTAAAAAAAATTCAAAATTCAAATCATAATTGGATGGAAATATGACTAACGATCAATAAATCCTTTCCTCTTAGCATTAGCTTTCAACAGGGAACACTGTTCCCTACACTGTTCCCTGTTGAAAGTAAATTGGTACAATATAAGGAACCTGAGTGCCGTCAGTGTCTCATGTAACTGCAGTCAGTTTGACGCATGATCACAACAGTTAGCTAATTCTGCTGGTTTCCTGACATGCAAAACAACCTAAAAGTCGTTATGATCTAGGCTCCAACTGGAAATGCGTAGAGAATTGCTTTGCAGAATATTTAAAAACTCCCTGTGGAGCCCATGAGCTGTGAACAGGCTCTGAGACTGAGGTCTTTGTGGAAGCTGCTTAAAAGAAAGAGACACAAACAGAGAGCACGCTGATTCAAGTCAGTTTAAATTTGTATTTTGTTGTCCAGATGTGTTCCTAAATCGGATTTGCATTTGATGTTTTTCGAAACTTCTGCAATCTGAACGATCATGTCATTTAGCTTTCACACCATTAAGGTCTGGTAGATGATAATGGGTCACAGGAGGCAGAAAGTGGTGAGATCAGATGTAAACATTGGATAAAAGAAGCAGAGACTGTTGTTGGATCTACTCTTAATTTGGGCGACTACAATTGCAAAACAACTTCAAGGCATTTCAGTAAAGCTCATTGTGTCTGTATGCAATGAAGTCTTAAGGTTTCCTTAGTTATTAGACACTCAATTACTTTAAGTCTGTGCAGACACACCTGACCTGTCAGGTTTCTTTGTGTCTAATAACAAAAGAAACCTTAAGAGCTCCAAAGTAGTGAAAACAGGTGGATATAAACTATAGACTGTTTACACTGATTTTCCCAGGTTTGACCATAAACACCTGCGATGTGAAAGAACCTACACCGGTTTTAAAATGACATTATTTGATTCATTTGTGTAATTATTTGTTTATATTTAGTCATATTTGAATTACCTACATCACTCCTAGGTATACATATACATTTTATTGCTTATAATTATATTTGTATTATTAATATTTAACACCCTGGATGGAGTAGCTTGTCAACTAATAAGTCATTTTCCCTTGAGGATCAATACAGTATATTCTATTCTATTCTATTCTTTTCTATGAACTACCCTGATGCAAAAAACTGAAGTAGAGTGTTTCAAAAATGGGAGGAGCCAAAAGGAAGCATGATGAGGCTAGTCCACTCTGAGTAAAATGGTACAGATATGTTTAAAAAATGAAATGTCAATGTGAGGTAGGCTTAGACATCAGTTTGCATCTGTTGCCGTTTCTGCAGTGTATCTGTTTGAGTTGCCCTACAGTGACACCTACTGTTTCAGGATCAGTGAAACCACTGAAAGAGCAGCTATGCTACCGATAACAGCAGACCTGGTACAGCAGCAGCCTTAAGAACCAGTATAAAACTAAAAAATGTGCAACATTTGGTGAAGAACGTAACTTACACCAGTCTAACACACCAGGTACTAACTAGTGTGTTAGTTCACTATTTTGCTGACCAAACAACCCTTACTCTTGTCAGTGTAGAGTCCACTAGACCCCCGAAGGTGTACTGAAGTATCTAGTGCTAACATTTTAGAAGCAGATCCAAGTACTGAAGGTCATGACTTAGGATCTCCACAGATCAGATTTATTTGTCAAACACTCCCAATGGATGTTTCACAGGATCAAATCAATACCCCCAATTTTGTTGATTGCTGCATTCTCCTGCTGACAGAGGCCACAGCTATCAGCTAGCAGTTTCCAAGAAAGGGTGTGCATGCAACAATACCTGGAAGTGTGCTATGCATAAAAATAACTTTCAGAAGGATGGAAGAACAAGGAATTTCCTAGAAGAACATTTCTCTTAAGCCTCACATTGCCTCTGCTGGTTTGCTTGCTTCCCATGATGCATCTTGGTGCCACGTGTTCCCCATGTAAGTGAGAGACACACCCAGCCATCTATGTTACGCAAAAGAAAACAATCAGACCAGACACGTTCTTCCATTGGTCGATGGTCCTCATTCTGAAGTTCATGATCTCATTGTGGGATTTTACCAGGATGTTAAATGCTTTGCTTAGTCTGAATTCTCCAAGTGCTTTACACTACAATCAGTCATTCACACACACACACGCACGCACGCACGCACGCACGCACGCACGCACGCACGCACACACACACACACACACACACACATTGTAGTAATGCTACCATTCAACCAGGTCCTCTGACTGTCACCACCAGGCAATGCTGCTGAAGTGTCTTTACCCAATACTACGACAAAGTGACTGTGACAGACAGAGCAGGGGTTCAAACCAGCAACCCACCAGTTACAGGATGAACCCCTACCTCTCTAGCCACTGCTGACCCTTGTCCGGATCAACAGTGGATCAGCATGGGTTGCATCAGAACCAGCATTAACCACTTCAACAAATTCTTGGAACTTACCAAGTGGGAGAGCCTCCCCACATCCATCACCAAATCTTGGTCATCCATGATCCATTTGCCAGTTCACCATTGTTCCTTCCTCAGACTACCTTCGATAGAGAATGACGGCGGCAGGCAGAGAGCTACCCCACGAGAGCTACTGGTGTGCAGATGTTCTGATCCAGTCATTTAACCATCACAGCTTGGCTCTTTGTGTCAAACTTGCTTGAATCCTTAGACTTGGAACATTATTTTCTGCTGCTAGTACATCGACTTTGAGAACATCAAGTGTATTTGCTACCCAACATATTTAATCAAGCAACAGGTGTCAAAAAAATAGATAATTATCATTGGATCATGGTAGGGTGTAAAAGATGTCATGGCTTTGGAAACTTCTGATTGGACACATTTGAGTTCATTGTATTTTTAAGGACCTTTTTGGCTCTAGCTGCCCTCATTTTGACTGAGGGGGGAGATGAGAAGGTTAGGGTTTTGCAGCCTTTTTGTTTTTGTTTTTGCACCCTTTTTATATTTTTGCAACCTATTTCGGATATTTTGTCAATCAGGCATCTGAAACTCCAAGGTTAAATTTATTTTGTTTTCTCTTGAGAATATGAGATAAACACAAGTCAGCCATCAGGTATCCCTCCTAGAAACAGAGATTAATTTTGAAGGTAATCATAAGTGTGAAAATTGCTGCTATCTTTCTGGTATTGCCTTGAATGCTAACGGCCGTCAGGCTCTGAAGCCCCCCCGTCCCTCTGTAATAAATATTCATTTACCTTTCAGGCTCTTTGTTATTCTGACTACCTTCCATCAGCCTGATCTGTTGTGGCGCGAGAAACAACAAATGGTGGAAATAAATTAGGAAATATAATGGTGGTAGATACATAAATATTAAAGACAATGAGTGAAGTGGGGGTGGGGTTATGTTTGGAACATCAAAGGCTCCTCTATCTTTGCAGCTTGTAAAGAGTTCATGCCTTCAGTGAGTGGAAGAGCCCTCTTTCCTTAATGATCCCATGGAAGATTGCCACGTCGACAAGAATCCTGTAATAAATCAAATTAACAAACATTTCTGTAGGGTCTGTTCAAAGCAATAGAGAGCCTGATGTTGTGTTTGGCTTTTTTTCTTCTTCTTCAGATAAGTGGTCCATACATCCCCTGCTCCTCACTGATTAGTCTAATCCAGTGAGAAGTGCATGCAGGGTTTTGATTGAGTCAGCCGTCGGAGGACCCCAGGGGGGAACCCGCCTGATAAGTGCCTTTACCTTTCACCTCCTGGAACCCCACGCACGTCATTTTTTTTTGCCGTATCCCACTCCCTCTAATCTCATTTGGCCCAGGAAGACACGCTCAGGCACAAGACGCTCCTGATTAACGTCCCATTTACCGAGGGATTCCATCGGCTCGGACTGCCCTCAACCCGGGCTGCTGGAGGCGCTGCATCAGCCAGGTGGCAGTATGAGTGAGTGTGCGTGTGTGTGAGTGTGTCGGCATCCACCCTTTCCAGAACTGTGCTTACAGAATGGTATTGGAGGTTTTTCTTTATTTACCTCTACACAAGGCCTGGAATGTTCAGTACATTAGGACTAGAAAAGAAGAAAGATTTTTAGACATAACGAGGCTGAGAAAGCAGAAATCTATGATCTCGGGAGTGAAAAGTTGCTGAAAACGACACCAAAACGTTGACAATAATTTCTGTCTAAACATAAAAATGCAATTATAATTCAGAATGATGAAACCACGGCGACCTAGAGCTGTCTGTTGATGTCTAAATATTAGGGATGCACCATATATTTGCACTAACATCAGTATCAGTTGATAGTAATTTTTTTAATATATCGGTATCAGTCCGATGGATACATTTAGGCCAATATCAACAACCAATTTTTATTGGTTGTCAAAAATTGACAATTGAAGAAAATTGTGAAATGTAAGTCAAGTTTCACAAACAATTTTCACTAACTTGACTTCATTCTTTTTGTCATTCAAAAGATCTTGTTGGTTTTTATTTCTGGAGCGGGAGGAAAAGTTGCTTTTTGTTTGGTGATATGCCAATGAAAGTGAAAGTTAAGGTAATGCAGCACAGGAACAAGGCAAGCTTAACTGAAGCAGAAAAGCAGTAGTCAGTGGTGTGTGCTTTCTTTTTTTTTTCAAGTTATCAAAATGGTGGTGAAATACATTTATTATCGGTAAATATCAGTTATCAGCATCATATCGGTGCATCCTTACTAAACATATTTGAATGGTGATTGGAATTGATCGAACTTGTCCATATCCTGAAAAAGTGGTGTTTTCAAAAAGTTTCCCAAAGCAAAATAAAGACAAAAGGCATGCTAACATCAGAAAAGATGCCCAAACTCTGAACATGTGTAGCTAAAGAGCTTCACCAATCCTCTCAGATTTAACTTGTATATTTTTTTAAACATCTTTTATGATTCCGACTGTACCTAAACCTTCCAAATCCCCGGCAACCGCTGGCCGGCGACGGGTCGAACTCAAACTGGTTGAGAATTCCCCTTAAAACGTCCACAGCTGCAGCCCAACACGAGGCTCCTCTTTGCAAACATGCGATTACATTCATCTCTCAGTTCAACACACGGCAGCAAATGCGGCCTTCACTCCAGCAGGAGTCTGTGTGCGGCGTGACATACGGGCCGTGGCATTATTTTTTTTTTCCACCGGGGTATTTCGGTGGAGATAATTGGAAGGGATTGTTTGGTTAAGGAACCAAGACCTGATTAAAAGAAAGGGGAGTCATGTGAGCTGATGCAGCAAAAGCCTTCTGGTGATCACCAATCAGACTCTGTCAGTGTAACACGTGACGAGTGCAGAACCCAGAATTTGCCTGACATGTAAACACAAAATGTCAAGTCTAGTTAGGAAAAAGAGAACTTTATTGTGAAATGACGGATAAATTAACCCTGGAGGATTCTACTTGAGAGAGATTATTTTGTTGGGGAATCAAAATTGAACATGTCCCTCATAAATGTAGCATTTTATATTTGTATTTGTGTGTATATCTGTGGCTCTAAAATGAAAAAAGAACCCCTGCGATTTCATTATACTATTTGATTTTTCAATATCTGTAGCCCTCCCATCAAGTGACTACACACTAGGAATAAAATACTGATCATGTTGTAAAGTAAGGAGGTTCTGTTAAACAGTTTTGAGAATTCATGAGCTGTTTTTCCCAAACGCAACTGGACTCAAGAGGCATTTTTCAGTGTGTGAAGTTTGCCGAATGAAAAAAAAAAGTTTGAGAAAATAGTCAAAACACCTCAATGTACATCCAGCTGCAAAAAAAACAATCAATTCTATTATTATTTAGAAGGCTGACAAGTGTACGATCAATGGCTGAAACTCACATTCTGTCAACGAACCCGTCAAATCTTAAAGAAAGGACATAAAGTAAATCAATGTTGCTTAATGATGCAGGAAATAAATTAAGAAAAAAATGATACCAAATATAAACATGTGATTTAAAACTTTGATTGTTGTCTGGGAGTCCTCTCCCTGAAGGCCAAAAAATAAACCCAAAGGGTTGGCAAAGATAGGAAAGGAAAATAAATGCTAAATTAAATATACTTCTTATGGTGGGGGGGGCGGGGCATTCATCTTGCAAATAATTGTTTTAAACCGTTGTGGCTCTCTCTTTTGGTGACATAGAAAAAATTAATAACCCACATGTACTTAAAATGGGTCAAAAGATGAAAAGATTGAAAGCACAGACATCAGATCAGGGATGATTGTTAAACAGAAGAATAAAAAAAAACCCCATATATTTCTGTTTCAGCTCACTATTTCCAATTTTCACCAACTTGACCTCTTTTTTTTTTTGCCAGACAAAAGATATTGTGTGATTTGATAAACGTTGGTATGAAATCAACTGGAAATGTGCAACCAAGACATCTGTGGCTAGCAGGGAGCTACATGCTAGTAGTTCTGATGCACGTGATGAACTGGGGGGAAAGGGAGGGATGTTTTCAGACCAATCACCAATCAGAGCAAATCCATGGAAAATTGGCCCGATTCCGATCTGTGCATTTTTCATCCGGACGCAATTACATTCAATTGTTTTCTGGTTACTTTCTGAATATCAGTCAGCACTGTTGGGTCACAGACTGGATTTATTCCCGCCGAGAATATTTGAAAATGCGCCACTGCTAAACAAACAAACAAACAAACAAACAAACAAACAAACAAACAAACAAACAAACAAACAAACAAACAAACAAACAATTAAAAGCCAGGTGACTGTGATGAGCTGATGGGAGCAGGAACGTGGAGCGCAGTGTGGAATCTGCTGCTCCGAAATGAAGCATCACATCAACCCCGATGCGTCCCGCGCGCCCGGGGATCTGATGATCTCCGTAGACCCAGCGCGTGCACGCGCACAATCGTCCGACAAACAGCAAAAGAAAAAAAAAAGAAATGAAAACAGCTGATTTTTTTTTTTTTACTTGCATCAGTCCGGGGGGAAATAAAGACTTTGTCTAAATCACATTTCCGACCGATGCGGAGCTTTAAACAGCCGCAGCCTCCTTCCTTCCCTCTGCTTTCTGCCCCTCAATCTGTTTTATTTTATTTCTTTATCAGCATCATTTCTTTCAAATGAGAATTCAGGGACCCCCAAAAAATTCAAGCCCCCCCTCTTCCCCCTCTCTTCTCCGTGTCTTCAAACAACAGGAACTGTACGGTTCTACTTTTCCTCCCGTCAAAATGGTATCCCAGATTCAATTTTAGATAGAGCAGGATTTAGCCAGTGATGATTTTTTTTTTTTTTTTTTTTTTTTTTTTTTTTGTGGGGGGGGGGGGGGTGTTGGGGTGGGGGGGGGGGGGGGGGGAGTAGAGGGGTCTCTTAGAGACAATATTTAATATGCTGAAATGAGAATACCCCCCAGTCCCTACTCTTATATATTAGGACTAATCTGGCGCGAGCCGACATCGTTTTTGTTTACAAAACTTTTTTTTTTTTTTTTGGTTTAGGGATCACTGATCATTATTTCACAGCTTAAATTAAAGCACAATACTAGAAACACACACACACACACACACACACTCTTCTATTTTATACCATCTGACTTTTTCTATTTTTTCTTGTTTGCTCCCCTGTTATTATTAGGTATGTAAGAGGAAATAAAAACTTTACAATATATATATATATATATATATATATATATATATAGTGAAAGAAGTCAAAGCGGGCTCTATCCCTCCTCCTCCTCTTCGACTTTTATCGCTAAATGAAGCATATAAATGACCTGAAAGCGGCGGCTGTCGCGTTAAATGAAATAAAATAAAGAACAATTATCCTCTCCTTTTTCTCCCCGCTCTGATCTGACGCTGAAAAGGAGTCCTGGAGAGATAAGGCGGATTGAATTCTCTCTGTTGTGCGGCAATAAAAAACGTCGAAGAAGAGGGGGCGGTGGGGGGTTTAGAGGGGGGGGGGGGTAAACGCATCCCCCCCACCCCACCGCTATAATTTAAAATCATAATTTCCCTCCCCATTATATTCCTCTCAGATGCGGTTTTTTTATTTTATTTTTTTTTACCGGTGTTTATTCCAGGGAGTTTGGAACCGCAGTCAATTTCCCTGACTAAGTTGGATAATTACAGGTGTGGCGAACAAATCTGAAAGCTGAAACAAAAGATTTGATTTGATTTGATATGAACGAATGTTTTTTGTTTGTTTTTTTTCTTCTTAAATATATGACGGACTGCGCGGCTCCAGCTCTGACAGTAATTAGAACAGCGTCGGTTCGGAGCTGGATTGGGACGCTTCAGGGGGCTGATGTAAAACTTGGGTTCAATGAGGTATCATCCTAATTTACAGCTACAGATAAGGAGGCTGAGTCTGTCATAAAATAATAAAAAAAATGAATCCCCCCCCCCCCCCCACACACACACACACTTTTCCCTCCCCTACCACCATACTCCCGCCTCCTCCATCCCTCCCTCCCCAGGACTGGATCGCACCCCGGGCAGAATGGCAGAGAGCGGGAGCCGCTCCGCCATATGTTCTTGGCAGATAAGTAAATAATTTGAATGCGCCATGTTTCTTTCTTTTAATTAATGCCACACTGCGAACGGGAGCCGAACTATATGAGCCTCCGCTGAGCTGTCATCCAAACTGAACAAAAGAATCATGACAAACGCATTGACAATAATAATAATAATAATAATAATAAATAAGAAAAGGAAGAGGGAAAAAAAACGCGGGTTCGATTCCCACTCAAGTCCTGCTGTAAAATCCAAACTCCCGCACAAGGCAAGAAGAAGAAGTGGGGTTATTTAGCGCTGCATGCACGACGCGGACATGTTGAAAGGGAAAGTTAAGCAAAAAAAAAACAAAAAACACACACACAGAGAGAGAGAAAGAAAGACAGAAATCCCATCGCATTCAGCTCGTGCCATTAAAGCTATAATTAAGCGGCTCCTTGAAGTGATTAAGCAGTCAAACGGGTCGGACGGGGCGGAATCCCTCCAGGGGGAGGCCTCTTGTTGTGAACTGTCAAACATCAAAAAAAGCCGGTTCATCCCAGGTGGGGTCACAGCAAAAAAAAGAAAAAAAGAAAAAAAACTTCACCGTTTACAGGCTGCAGAGCGCAACACGCCCGGACCTCGCTTCTGTAACAACACGAATCAGTATTAATGGAAAAAAAGAGAGAAACAGAGAGAAACAGAGAGAGAGAGAGAGGGAGAGAGAGAGAGAGAGGAGGAAGCAGGTAAATGAGGAGGTAATTAAGCCTTGTTGAGAAAATGATTTGAGTTGAAGAGGCTTGACAGCTTAAACAGCAGACAGAAACTGGAGAGGCTCTGATCCTAATGCTATTCACGCACCAACAAAGGGAATTTTGAAAAGTCGAATATTTTTGACAACCGGTTAAAGTCGAACAATATTAGCTAATATATTTTGGTGAGATGTCCGACATCAACCTTTCTGGTTAAAACGGAACTCAACAAATCAGCTCAATCAGATATGATCACACAGTCCAACACAGGATGAATGCACATATTTTATATCATGACTCAAATGTGACTTTAATAAAAGTTAGGAACTGTCGGTTGTGGGTTGGAAAAGTTTTGCGTCGAAACCTGCTGCCGCTTCTTAACCTGACAGTCAAAGATCAGCGCGTCTTCGCGGTGGTCGTCAAGGAAACAGTTCGAAGAAATGCAAGAAATTGTTCGATTTTAATTCTGTTCGGGGATTATCAATCTGTTTGTTGCTTCTTTTAACGTGAAGGGTGAAACGAGCATATTTTGCAGTTAGTCCGATTTTTATCGAATGTAAGTACTAAGTGCTAAAAAATGAATTTCTATATCTTTCATTGAACTATTAAACGCCCTCTAAGCCCCACAAAAAAAAATAGAATTTCTGCAAATTACTATTGAAATTGCATTAGCTTGTTTTTATGAGTGCATTGACAAACTTTCAATCATGTATCATAAAAAATATATATGCAATCTTATGTTACATTGCATTTTATAATCTTATACTTTTTTATTCCAATCTGGTAAGTGGTGTTTTTGTTTTTTGGTGTTTTTCTTTTTTGTGGTTGCCAACCTGATAATTATCTTACTTATTATCTCAATAACCTACAGATGCAGGGCATTGACCTAGTTGAAGACAGATTGTCTTTATTCAAAAAGTCTTTGCTCAGCACTTGAACAAAGAGCCGGAGGTTCTCAACCTTCCAGATACAGGATCCTTTCATAACATGACAGCTTTTAAATGACCATCTCAGATAGAAAATACACATAGAACTCCTTGAATTCAATTAGAAGATATCCTTAAAATGAAAAATAATTTTAAAAAATGAACTAAAACAACAATAATAAAAAACCTCAAATGAAATGATGTTTGGGACTATATTAGCACAGAACCACGTGGAGAATGTAAAAATTAAACATTTTGCCCCCCCCGCCCCCCCACTCCTGCTTTTGTCGTCTTAAATTAGACCTTCTACTTTTATGTTTCATTTTTTTATTATTATTATCATTATTATTATTATTATTATTAAATATAAATAATAAAACCTGTATAAAAAGCAGCCTATGAGTCTGGACTCATTCTAAATTTGCAAAAAAATAAAAAATAAAACGATAAAAGATAAAAATAAAAAAAGTGGACTATTTAGGCCTATACAGGTATTTGATCTCTAATTGTGCCAGCCAATTTTTTTTCTTTAAAAAAAAAAAAAAAAAGAAAAAAACAAGTAGTAGCCTATATCAGAATCATCAACACAAATCAGCATATCATTGAAATGTACATAATAAATAAAGTTAAAGGCCTCCCTTTCTGGTTGCCATAAACGTTATAACATTTACATTTCTTACAGTTCACTGCGCTCCGTCCTTCACATCCAACTCCAGATCCTCTGGCCGGACAGGAACTTGTTGGATTTTTTATTTTTTATTTTTTTATTTTTTTTAAAGTTTTTCGTCTTTTCCCTCATTTTTGCCACAACAAGTCCCCTTCAGATAACACTGTTCGTGCCTTTGTTCTTTAACTGGCCGCGCTGTCCGTAACATATTTACATGCATTTCTGTATTCAAATGACATTAAAAACATGGGTTGTGTGAGTGTGTGTGTGTGGGGGGTGTGTGTGTGGTGGTGGGGGGTTGTAGGGGAATAGAGTCTTGAGGGTTACATGGCGGTGGCGTGTGCGGATGAGTAGGGGTCTATCCCAGTCTTGGTCATACCTGGAAACAGTATGTAAGCCACCGGGGGCTGTAAACTGGACGCCGACCAGGCCGTGCAGTTGCACGGCACGACGTAGCCCGGGTTCGTGGGCGACGGGTGGGTGTGGGTGTGCTGGCTGGGGCACCCGAGGGTGCCGAACGCGCCGTTCTGGTATCCCAGAGAGGAGGCGTAGGGCAAAGTGCTGGTGCTCAACGTGTGGGGCATCTCCTGGGTCATCTTCTGGATGGCGCTGGAGCTGAACTGGGTCGGGTCGAGGAAGGAGTAAGGGGCGGAGGTCGGGGGCAGGAACGCCCGGGCTTTCTCCGAGGAGCCCAGGAGGGAGTCGGCGGCCGACACGGGCAGTCCCTTCAAGTGGTCGGTGTCCCCGAGGTAAGGCAGCGGGAAGACGTAGCGGTCCTTCTTCAGCAGGTTCTTGGGCTTGCGCCTGGGCCGGTACTTGTAGTCGGGGTGTTCCTTCATGTGTTGCGCCCGCAGCCTCTTGGCCTCGTCGATGTACGGCCTCTTCTCGGACTCGGACAGCAGCTTCCACTCGGCGCCGAGCCTCTTGCTGATCTCAGAGTTGTGCATTTTGGGGTTTTCCTGAGCCATTTTCCTCCGCTGGCCCCGGGACCAGACCATGAACGCGTTCATGGGTCTCTTGATGTGATCAGCGGGTTTCGACATCTTTAAACTTCACTTCTTTCTCTGGTTTTTTTTTGTTTGTTTTGTTTTCTTTCTCTCTTTTTTTTTATCCCCAGCGGTAACGACAAGGAAAAGTTCTTATCTGGTAAGGAAGGGAAGATATTCACCTGCGTAATTGCCAGGTAGCGGTCATGCCAGGATGTTCAGCGTCTTGGGGACGGAAAGAGAAAATAATCGGGGCAAAAAAGAAAAAAAAAAAAAAAAAAAAAAAAAAAAGGAAAAGAAAGATCCAGCGCCCGATCGGTTCTTCCCGAGGTAAAACACTGAAGCGCGATCTCTGCAGTCCGCTCAAAACTCTGTCAGACCCGCGGCATGGAGGAGGAAAAAACAGGAAGGGGGAAAGAAAACAACGTGCACGCAAGATACGCAAAAATCCACAAAGGTAAAAGCAGCGTTCCGCATTCGGTTTGCAGGAGAAAAAAAAAAAAAAAAGAAAGAAAAGTGTCCAGCCTTAATATTGTTGTTATTAGTAATAATAATATATACTTTTCCCCCCGCTCTGCCCTCTATCTCAGACTTTCTCTCTCTCTCTCCCTCTGTGAGGTTCGTCGTCAAGCACCTGGCTTGGAAATGAGCGGAAGAGCGTGAATACGAGCCAAAAGCGGTGAAGTTCAAAGGCTGGGCTGGTTTGCTTTCTGCACGCAATCTGACATAATCTGCAGGGCGTTCACTCACCAACCTGAACGCCCAATCAGCACCGAGACCGGCTCTGAGAGCACCTTCAGCAAAGAAACGGGAGAAAATGTAGGCTATGTACATTACAACATAAACAAAGACAGGGTGGTTGTAGAAGACAAAAAAGAGCGGGGTGATGGGGGGGGGGGGGGCGGTATTGTACGTGGGGAGTGCGTGTGTGTGTGGGTGGGTGTACGTTGTGAACACACACACACACACACACACACACACACACACACACACACACACACACACACACACACACACACACACACACACA
>CAEFZX010010373.1:0-41444 GCA_903066825.1 Alfaro cultratus
ATGCTAGCAGCAGGCCGAAAATTAGCACTTTCTTCTTTGATTTCCAATTTTGACTACCAATGATTCACTTCCTGCTATAGCGCCCCCTGGCGGTTGAAAAGCTGCACCGGGCTATAAGCCGCATGGTTCAAAGTGTAGGAAAAAAGTAGCGGGTTATGGTTTATTAAAATACTCTCTGGTATTGTTCAGGGGGCCGGACCAAATGTGGAGGCGGGCCGGATTCGGCCCGCGGGCCGTAGTTTGGGGACCACTGCTCTAAGTGAAAAAACTTAGAAAAACCCTTCAGATTTCTGGACTAAAGGAGGAAAAGAAGAGAATAAGTGAGTCTCTCACCACACTCCTGCACTGATCGAAGAGACGTTTGTATGTTGACAGGAAGGACTGGAAGTCGACCTCTGCAGAAAACAGAACAACACAATAATATGTTACTTTATAACAATAATAATAGAATCTGCTGCTGTCCTGCGTGTTTTCTAACTGAAATACTATGATGTTCAATTGGGCAAAACCAGCAACAGTTAGCAAAACTTCAGAACGATTATATAGATAGGTGTTTAATTACCTACCAACATAGTATGTTGTACCACATGTCACTGATGTGGGGCACAGATCAACATGGCTGAATTTAATGTTTTAGCATTAGCTTCTGCTAAATATCATGTTGCTATAGCACTTTAGCATTAGCTTCTGCTAAAAAAAAAGACTCACCTTTGTCTGCAGCTCTGAGCTCTTCGTCGACGAACCTCTCCAACATGCTCCTGCAAACACAACAAGGAACACAGATGAGCCATCAGATTACTGGCTAGCTAACTGGAATCTGACCAGTGAAACCAGTTAGGACATGGATCCTACTTGTTGAGGCCGGGCAGCAGATCTGTGAAGACAAACTTCAGGTCTTCCTTCCTGACTGAGCCGCTCTGATCCTGCAGGTGGCAGCACAGAGTGCAGGTGAGAGAACCGTCAACATTGTTGAGAAAAAACGGACGTTAAACTGCGACACCGACCTTATCGTGAGAGTCAAACGTCTTCCTAGCGTGACTGATCTGTTTCTGAGAGAGTTCCTGCAAAGAAAACAAAAGGAGCCGATGGAACAAGAACATTTAACATTTAGTTAAATGTTAAACTTCACAGAACGCCTTTAATTTATAATCATTTATATCTTAATCTTTTTTCTGATTGGTTTCCAGAACCTTCTTTGTTTCTTTAGGATCTAGAACAGATTACTTTGTTTGGGCCCAAATGATTTGATTTGGTTCTGAATCACAGAATCCGACCTTCAGCTCACCTTGACGACGTGTCCACTCCTGTCTCCCTGACAACACAAACAGAGGCATGAGTCAGGTGAGTCTTCGCTGCATCGGATCGGATCAGAACACGGACCGGGTCGGAACCGGGTCTCACCTCAGAGCAGAGGGGCAGGTCGCAGCTCCGCCGGGCCCTCCGGACCAGCTCCAGCAGAACCGGGGCGTTCTGGTTCAGCTCCGAATCGGACACGCCCAGCTCCCTGCAGACCAGATCCCGGCTGTCCAAACCGTTCAGCTGCAGAGAGGTCAAAGGTCAAACACTTAAAACCACAACACCCAGGTTCAGATCAGTCTGAATGAATGGACCTAGCCCCGCCTTCGAGACGCAGCTCCTCCCCCACTCAACTCCTTCAAACTAGCCAGCAGCAATTAGCAACCAGCTGGAACTGCTGAGCTCATTATAGCAGCTTCTGCTCAGATGAATAAACATGGTAAAAACGTTAAAGGGTTAAAGAGAAGCCATGTTGGGATGACTTCCTGGGGGCGGAGCTTCAGACAGAGCAGGAGTTTTTAAAGAGACAGAGGCCCAATTTCAAGGTGTTAAATATCTAAGTAAAAGTTCTTTCAAGTTATATTTCATGTATGTATCTTTTTTTTTTTTACCATTGTTTTCTCCGAAGAGTTTTTGCAGCGCTAGTGGCTCGTATTTTTTGTGGCAGTAGGCTGACAGGAGGGGGGGAGGACATGCGGCAAGGGTCGCCGGGACTGGGAGTTGAACCCGCGACGTCCACGTCGAGGACTAAGGCCTCCAAGCGTGGGACGTGCTAAACCCCTGCGCCACCACAGCTCGCCCCGTATGTATCATTTTTATAACAACTGAAGGTAACAAAGTTACTTGATTGTGCTACAACATGATATTATGTGAATGGAAAACACATAATACTGCCTCTTTAAAACCTAGTGTGGAAAACTGGACTGTTCTCCAGTCAGTCCAGTTAGAAATGACGTGAAACTCTGCAGATGTGAGGCGGTTCTCCTGCTGGCTGGTTTCATTTTCAGGCAGCAGAAACTGGGTTGAGTTCTCTGTGGGATCCAGTATTCACAGCCACAGACGCTAGCATGACGCGCTAACAGCTTCAGGACCCTGCAGGAACAGCGCAGGACTCACCGAGTTGATCTCCGGCTGGAACACGGCGAGGCTGAAGTCCAGGTTGAACACCTGCAGGAAGTCCATGATGAGACTGGCCACCAGGTGTCCTGTGGGACACACACGTGTTCAGAACCAGAACCACAGCTGAACGGCCCATCACACAGATCTGAGAAATGATCCAGAAACTAAACACTTAAAGGTCTGAAGCAAACTGTTGTCTGATGGTGCAACAGTGTCTCCTGGTGGTCAACAGCTGCAACAGCAAACAGGATCCATCCATCATTTCTTTAGATTTTTCTTCCTCATGCCCAGACTTTCTTAAAAAGCTGATAAATCTTTACCTGAGAGGAAAATAAATCTGCTTTCCACAGAGACCCTGAACTCACCGTCTTTAGTGTTGAGGCAATTCTTCAGGTTTTCATTGATGAGGGGAGTTTTGTTCTGAGAGAAACACGATAAAGGTGAACATCAGCTGATAAAAACACAAACCGTGGATCAAACCAGAAGAAGCTTCACCTCCAGTCTGTCCTGGTCCTCCATGGCCAGAAAAACGGCTGCCCTCATCTCCGCCTGTCAGGAAAATCACACAGATGTTATTGGAGGATAGCCATTGCTAACACAACTACAGGATCATTTCCTAATAATTTAGATTGATAAACTCATTTCAACCTATGATTGTTTCCATTTTGCTGCTGTTTCCATTTTGCTGAGGTTGGTCATGTGACAGTGATGCGGCATCACAATGTGGTCATTTGTTCACAGAGTTGAAATGGTAGGAAAATTATAATAATGTATAATATCGGGCAAAACAGAAATAACTTCTGCCAAATCACTCCTGTGATGAACTGATGGTAGGAAGAGGCTAAAAAGTGGCCGCAGTTACAACCAGCCAACGTGTTCTTTGCTGCTCATGAAAGTGTTAGAATAGAGAATAAAACATATGTTTAATAATGGCATAAAAATCCATATGCTAATTTGCTAATTAAACAAGAACTACTTCAAGTAAGGGCTGTGAGCTAAGTTTAAAATATTTAGGTGGTAAACTTGCTGCATATGGAGCTGTTAGCATGTCACTGAGGTCATGAGACTGTCATACAGCAGCCGTCTTCAGTCAGAGGCCTCCTCAGTTTTGTTGCACAACTGACTGCAACTGGAGATCCTTTCTGCCCACAGCATCAGCATCCACAACAACTCTTTAAAGAAAGTTTATGATCCGGCGTACCGCTTAGTGGAAAAGAGGCAATGGAGTTATTTATTTTATTTTATTTTATTTATGACAACATAACTCATATTTATGAGATGTGACAACATTTCATTTCCTTCGGGATAAACATGGGATTTTTGAATTGAGTTGAATCAGTTCATTTCAGCCTGTCTGAATTTATAACTAGTTCTTGTTCAGTATGAACTGTTCCAACTCAGGTTGTACTAAATGGGTCGCATAAATCATTCTACCAGTGCTGACCTCAAAATAACAACTAAAATATCTCATGTTAATTACATATTTCTAGAAATATTAAATTGTCATTTCTTTTTTATGTAATATATTAAAATAAAACAATATAAAATTTGCTATATACTCATCAGGTTTAACCAACAGTTAGCTAAGGCTGTTTCTTCAAAGTTAAACTGGTTAAGCTGCCTCATCAGTAGATTAGCAACTCGATGCTAGCCGCTAAGCTAAAGCCGCTAACCCTGGGCTTCTCGGTTCTGTTTCCGGTTCTGATCTCTGACCTTCAGCTTGTTGAGAACTCCGCTGTTCTCCAGGTTCTGGATCAGCAGGTCCCGCAGCTCGGTATCATCTTCAGCAGCCGACATGTTCACCTGGACCCAAGCTAGTCGCTGCTGTCAGGACAACAGACCAAAACAAACTATACGGAAGTGCTGCTGCTGATGCTCCTTCCGGTCTTTACCGCCCCCTGCTGGACGATACTATGAACACCCGTTTTACCACCAAACCGGTTTAAATGGTAAGTTTAAAAACACTAAAGGTTGTTTATGAAATTTAAAGTGTTATTAAATTAAAAACGTTAAATGAATATTAAAATAATGAATCAAACAAATTAAACTTCCAATTAAATTGGCTTGAAAATCACAATTAAAATGCAAATTTATTTTTTGTTCCTTTCATTTTCAGCATAAAAAAATAATACTTTGCTTAATTAATATGTGCACCAGCTTAATCACAAACATATTCAAATATAAAGGTTATTCTATAAACTAAATAGAATGTACTAATAACTGTAGATGTGATTAAATAGAAAATAAACAGAAATAATAATAAAATATGTTAATAAACAAAATTAAAGACATATAAAAATAGAGCATAAAAACATTCTTTGCATTTCAGTTGTTTGTTTCTTTTGGCATAAGAATAATTTTACAAACTGAATTCCAATTCTTTGTTTCTCCCTTCCTTCCTTCATTTCTTTCTTTCTTTATCTTTTTTCTCTACTATTACTAGAATTTGGTAGCAATTTTAGAAACACATTATGTTTTCTATGCAATTTTTGGTGTGCTTAAAAAATATAAATAATAACATGGAAATATACGGGAAAATATTAAAATATAACATTAAAAAACATTAGAACTTAAAGAAAAACTATTAAAATAAAAATTACATAAATTTTAATTAATAAAAACAAACAAACAAACAAACAAGTAAATCAATAAATAAATAAGTAAAAGCTGATGTTTTTTTCTCAGTAATTTATGGCATTTCATTAACTGAGTCAGGAGAAATAATAAATATGTTTATACAGAGAAAACATATTGATGGGAGAAAAGGGAAGGTGTGAGGGATACAGATGGAGGAGAAAGTAAAGATCTGGGTGACGGAGGAGGAGGAGGAGGAAGAGGAAGAGGAAGAGGGGCTCAGAGGGAGGAGGGGGAGCAGACAGACAGAGTGAGGAGGAGGAGGAGCAGGAAGAAGAGGACGACGCTCAGGCAGACCAACAGATCAGCCTCTCGGTGGATCACGGAGCTGCTGCAGCCGGAGCCACAAGCAGCGCAGCCGGAGCCATGGCCGACGAAAGCACCCGAACCACGGCCTGCACCGGCTCCAGCCTCCTGCAGCCGGTCAGCGAGATGACCAATCTGCCGCTGGACCAGGTAGGACCCGGACCGGGCTCTCTCTCCATGCATCATCCCGGGGGCCGAGCCTCGGAGCCTGGCGGACGCCGCGCCGCAGCTCCGAGGCGGGGATCGGGTCTCCAACAGGCGCCTCTTCCGAACAAAAGATGCCTGAACAGGGCGGCGAGGCGGTCGGTGAGTCCTGGCTGGACGGAGGCCTCAGAGTCCAGCTGTGGGAGGAGGATGTGTTTTGTAACGATGATCAGGTCTGAGGAGAAGATGCGCCTCTTTGTGGTGGAAACAAACAGGAATCTATGAGCCTGGGTCTGCAGCACCCAAACATCTGCAAATCCGGATCATTCATACCAAATAAAAGGCTGAGGAGGAGCTTAGAGCCCAACCAGGATGAAGGGTTCATCAATAACAGAATCAGTTATCAGGTGATTCAATCATTCCTCCAACTCTGGAGCCCCAGACCAACAGGAACTAGTGTTGACTTCTTCAGATAAATTCAGGGATATATCAATCACATATGGGTCTATTTACAGTTAATCTCTAATTTTCCAACATTTTCCACCTTTAATGTGTTGGAAAATATCCAGATTTCATCAGAAGCACTTTGTATTGCCTTGCTGCTAAAATTAGCTATAGAAATAAAACTACCTACCTGAAACAAGCACAGGGAGAAAAATATTAACGGATTAACAAACTGCTGCACACCATTTTGTTTGAGACACACTAATATGAATTATAATTAACAATAAATTAAGTTCAGATGTCCTGGTAGGATAATTTAGCAAAGCTATCGTTTGTACAGAGTTTACAAAGGATCAGATCCAAGGTACCAGTCAGGAGAAGGTTTAAAACAGTTTAACCAGCCTGGTATTTGCGGGGATTTTGGAGTACAACCGTTTCAAAGAGCTAGAATACACAAATAGTTGAGACCTCCTCTAAAATGCCTCTAACTGATTATTTTTACAGTTCAAACAGTAAATATACCTTAATGTGCATCAATACGCTCAGTGTAAGCAACATTAGCGCTAAAACAGAAGCTAGCATCCACAGTCTTCCTTATTTCTGCTCCTCAGGCCAATCAGCATCCAGGAAAATGAATATGGCTTCTGGATTGGCTGGTATCTCAGCTTTCCACGTCGCATTTTCTTTTGAATTTTTTTAGAACTGATTTACGAACAATATGGAGAAAAATCCGTGACCAGGCTTGGTCCACTGTGTGTAGAAACTGAACAGAGAGGCTGAAAAGCTGCAGTAGTTTCTGTCTGTGTTGGGTGTCAATAATCTGCTGTCGTCTCCATGGATTCTCCTCTGACGGAAAACATTCAAACCTGCCGAAAATCTCCCTGTCGTTGGAGAACATCTCTTTGGGAAATAAATCTGAACTTTTGTGTCTTTAGGGACAAAAATAACTCAGTAACATTAGGAAAACCATGGTAGTGGGAGTATCATGCTCTGGGATTATGTTTCACTAGATAGAAACTAGAATTCTTTTTGCTAGCTTTATAAAAGTTGATGAATTAGGGACAGTTCTAAATATGTCTTCATCACAAAGTCACTCAAATAGGGCCTGCATGACAGCATGAAGTAGGCTGCAATAAATCCAAAACACAAACACATTCTGACCCCGAATCTGAAGAAATTCAGATACCACTGGCTGATCACAAGCAAGTATTCATATTTAAAAACTCTTCCAATTTGTCTAAATGAAATAAACTCATCAAAGCACCGAAGGTCAAACTTTCTGAAAAACGATGCCAAAGACTCAACCTTCAATTATTAAATTATTATTGGTTATTTTTGTCTCAAATTATAAATTAGTTTGATTTCAAACAAAGGAGAGCAAAATACTTCTGTTGTTATGGTGATAAAATGTCAAGAAAAAGTCATTTATGAATTAGGAGATTAACTATGTGGCAATGTTGAGTTTGACTGTGCTAAGCTAAAGGTCAAAGGTTAATATTCTGTTAAAATGCAGCATCAACCATCAACCCTTTAATTCCTGCAGCTGACAGAAGATAAAAACTTCCTGAAGATCTTTGAGCCTCCAGACATACAGGTGATACCTCAGCGTGTAACAGGTAGACGATGCTGCGCTCTGATTGGCTGAGAGCCAGTTGGATCAGGTGGTTGGTGCTGCTACTGGAGGTCAGAAGGTCTCTGGGTCGTGATACCGAGACCTGAACGTCCAGATGGCGTCCTGAACCAAGATCTGGCCGTCTCATACTGTTAGAAATGTAATTCAGGGAAGAAAATGGCTGAAAAATGGAAAAACGTTTCATGCGAACTGAAGTTTGATTTTCAACGTCGTTTCTTGGTTTCAGTCTCTCAGCTCTTAGGTTTGATGCTCTGCCTTACGACTAGTAATGGGGATTTATTTTAAATTTAGATTTATCGACGTCAGGATAAACTCCAATTAATGATGTTTAAAACTTTCTTTATTGTTGGGATTCTTAGTTTTCCTATTTTATCCACTGTTTGTTAAGTAAAAACATTAATACATATGAAAAATATGGAAATAAAGTTTCATTGTGCAGCTTAATGATACAAGCAACTCTACATGATTCCTTTAGAGGAGATTAAAAATGGGAATGTTTTCAGTTGTTTGTGGGGTTATTATTACAGTCACATAAAAATTAAGTATTTAATAATTCCTATCGTCACTTTTTTCATTATCACAGTAGCACCACAAAGTGTGGTGATAAAACTTTTTGTTTTCGACCATTTTCCAGTAATCTAGCGGTAATGGCATAATAATGCAAGAACTCATTTTCAAAGATCAATAAACCTTAAATTCTAATGAACATTTAACTCTGGAGCTGGAAGACATTTTAAATATCCAAAATAAATAAATGAAACAGAAACAACAGATAAAATGAATTATGAAGACTCTGTAAATATCACTGTCCTTTAGCTGAGACTGAAAGCTTTTATCATCCAGTCTTTGCAAATGGAAAGTATTGAGCTCCTTTTAATTTATCATGTCATTAATTGATTTATTGATTTATTGCTCACTACGGCAGGCCTACTGCTGATATCGTTCTGCCCTGGCATGTTGCTTCAGTGCATCAAACAGAAATACTTTGTGATTATATTTCTACTTCTGGATCTTTTCTCCAGTTTAAACTTCCTAAAGAAGGAAAAACGATCTTCGTTTCTCCAGACCGAATGTCTCAGTCCAGCCGCTGCTGGTCGGAGTTTAGTGTCGGATGAGTAATCGCTCAGTTTACACACTTTCTATTATTTATGACACTTGGTGTCAGATTACAGACAGATCAGATGCTCAGTGAGATCATTCTCTGGAATACAAAACTACATGGGATGAAGATGCTGCTCGTCATCAGCAGAAACACAAACCTGCAGTTGGCAGTGAGATTTGGTGAGTTTAGTGGTGATTTATGACGGTTGCATAGATCAGAAAAGTCAGAGTATTAAACCCAAACAGGCTGGATTTTGGTACGTCCACCAGATGTTGATTCTCATAGATCAGGATTCGATCAGGATGTTGGTGAAGAAGAGGCTGAAATGATGGACGGTCGGACGGATGGATGGATTAGAGGGGTGTGAATACTTATCTGGCTGAAATGTTCATGTCTGTGGCAGTGAAGGTCACTCAGCAGAAAACGCCGGGCTACATTCCCCAGATACACACCGACACACACACAGACACTCTCTCTCCTGCATGGTGTTCGGTCCGTCCTATCTCATAATGACGGGCGCCATGGCGATGGACCCACCATGTAACCTTCCTGACACCTCAGAATAATCTCTGTAAAACCGAGTCTGACCCGTGTTGATGCATCTAATAAAATTCCAGACGGGAATCAACCGACTCGAGTCATTAATCAAAACACAAAGTTTTAAAATTCCTCACACTTCGATGAAAGCGTGAATAAATCTGACTCTGGAGCTCCGCTCTGTTTTATCTCATTTATTTGCTGGTTCCACCATCAAGTGTTCATCAGATCTGCTAATTAGCCTTTAGCATCACAATACTGACCCACTCTGCTTTGCTGAATTGATTTCATTTAGACCCATTGGAGGGCTTCCTAGTATAAACACCCAGGTTATAGCATCTCCATCAGATTAAAATCCAAACTTTGACTAGGCCACTCCAGCAGAAGGCTCATTTATTCCACCTGGTTGTTGTTTTATCGTTTGTATTTTTATTTCTGGTTTCTGGCCTGTAAAACCTGATGATTTGAATAAAGTTTACTTCGGGATTCTGATGGTAGATCAGTTCGTTTTCCTCTTATTGTTGAGATAAATCTGTTACTGTTGGGCGAACTGAAAGGTTTCGCACCATGTGGGCCGTCTTGTCCTGACCCGGCTTCATCACGCTGGAACCTGCAGCTGAACAAACCTCGTCTGACCCGCCGCGGTCGACGTCCTGCTGGGACGGACAGGAAGGACCAGAACAACCACAGCTCTGCTGGCTCTTTAACATGAAGGAGTGAAGCAGATCTGGTCTCACAGGTCGGTTTCCCCCTGTTGGTTTGGAGAAACAGGAGATAAATTTGACTCTGCTGCTTTTAAAAGGTTTTCCAAGACTTTAATGTAATCTAGTGACACTGATGTGTTAACGGGAAACTGAGATGATGTGTGTGAGCTCCTCCTCCTTCCTGACTCTGACGCCGCTTTTCCCTCTGCTCCGTCTGCAGGTCAACTTCGTGGTGTGTCAGCTCTGCGCTCTGATCTCAGCCTTCTGGTTTCGTCTCTTCCTCCATCCCAGTAAAACCAGTCCTTTCATTAGACATGTGGTGGCAACTGTGCTGGGGCTCTACTTCGCCCTGTTCTGCTTCGGCTGGTGAGGCGACGGCTGGAAAACCTTCCTGGTTCCCAGTTTTAGCTTGTTTTTGCCAAACTGATCAATATGTTGCAGTGGAAAGAATTAATTTCTGGATCACCTCGAGGTGAAGAATGGTGAAAAGTGGCTAAAATGTTGGCAGAAGAAATTTATTTTCCCTGATATATTCTGATTATTTGGGACATTTGGAGAAGAAACGTTGCAAGCTGCCATGAGGCCTGTGTTGGGTGCAATAATTTGGTTATTTGACCAAATTATCCAAAGAAAATATTTAGTTAGCTAGCTAAATGTTTAGCTTTATGATAAATATTTAGTAAACTAGCTAAATATTTAATTTGACCTAATTAATTAGGTAATATGCAGATTTACTTGCCAATAACTGGAGTTGGACTGTCAAACATAAACTTTGAAATCTCCTCTTTATTGTTTCTTTTCCTCTTTTTCCAAACATTTCAGCTTAGAACAAAGATGAGCCATTTTAAAGGCAGTACAGACCAATGGACCTACAGCCTAATATGCCTGATATGCAAGTGAATTTGCATTTTAGGTAAAAATTTAGCTCTCAGCTAGATAAATAGTTTGTCAACTACATATTTGACAACGCTAGCTGGCTGAAAGCTAATTAAATGTTTCGCTTGCCAACTAAATACTTAGTTTCCTCAGAGCTCTTCCTTGGAGATCAAAATGTCCTGCAGAATCAACTTCTTCCAACAATCCAGACACTTTGATGGTGATTTTCTGGTTTTCCTGCATGATAAAGCACAGCGTCTGAAGGCTAAAATGATCTCAAAGTGAAGAACAGAACATAGTACTGAGGAACATTTCCAGCCTTATTTCATTTAGCCCATAGCATGATGCTACCAAAGCAGAAGCTGACACAATGATTGCTAAATGTTTGTCTATTGTTATTGTTCACATCTTTAAAGAAAGTTCTTCAGTTTTTCTTTGACTCTCTTCTTTCTGCAGGTATGCGCTTCACTTCCTGCTTCAGAGCGGACTCACCTACGGCATCATGATCCTGACCGGAGTCGAGCACATGCACAAGTGAGCATCATGGACTCCTTAAATAACAGCATCGTTACAGAGACATTAAAGCCGTCAGAGGAAGCAGCAGCCGTGAAATTAATCTGTTTGATCCATTAAACTCAAATCATCTGTTTAATTCCTTAGAGCTCATGTGGAAAACAACTTCCTGCTCCATGTGTACATTAAATAGTGGACTGCTTTTTCCAGACAGACTGCTAATAAGTAGATTATGCTATGGTCATAAAACTAATTCAGAACTCATACACACTGAAGATTAAAACTCAGTACTGAAAAGTATCAGTTTTACATCAGGAAGTCTGAAAAATAAATAAGATAATGAATTCAAAGCTCCAACACAGGAGGCTGGACTCAAACGTAGGGAGAGCAGAGTCACCGCTCCCCATATCAGACGGAGCTCTTTGAGGCATATGGTGAATGGTCTGTACTTGTAAAGCTCTTTTATTGAGTCCAGAAGACACTAAAAGGATTCCTTCATGGGGACTTGGCTCAGAATGTGCCAGACATCTGAATTCCTTCACTCACTCTCTACTCTAACTCTACCGTGTCCTTACATTCAAGCCTCTTCACTCTACCTAGGAACTATTTTCAGGTGTTGCATTGAGAATCTCATTATTTGGGTCATGAATCCAAAGATCCAGGCTGGAGCTGTTCTGGAGATACTTGAAAAGAAGAAACCCAATGCATCCTTTAAAGTCTTTGCACCCAACACTGTTACTACATATTTAGTTTAAGAGCTGAAACTGTGGTCATACCTGAAAAGAAGCAGGTTGGGGAAGTTTTT
Source organism: Alfaro cultratus (assembly GCA_903066825.1). Taxonomy (NCBI): domain Eukaryota; kingdom Metazoa; phylum Chordata; class Actinopteri; order Cyprinodontiformes; family Poeciliidae; genus Alfaro; species Alfaro cultratus. The sequence continues at coordinate 12,114 of CAEFZX010010373.1, forward strand.
CTGAAGTCTCTCTAACAGAGACAGACTAACTGACCTGAGATCAGTGAGTTGTTGTTGGTCTGACTCTCTTTTGGTTGCAGGTATTGCCTCGTGGTGGCTCTCAGCTACCTGAGTCTGTGCCAGATCACTCGAGTCTACGTCTTTGACTACGGCATGTACTCTGCTGACTTCACAGGGTAAAACTCCTCCTGTTTGTCATGTTGGTTAAAAAGCCTTGAGTTATGATCAGTGATGTTTGATCTGCTGTCTTGCTTCCTTTTCCAGTCCCATGATGGTCATAACTCAGAAGATCACAAGCCTGGCCTTTGAGATCCATGATGGTGAGCTGCTTCTGCTGTAGTTATACAACTGGCACGATTGGGACTCAGGTGTTAAAGGTGTGTCTTGATTTGGTAGGAATGGCTCGGAAGGAAGAACATCTGACCGCAGGACAGAAGATTTTAGCCATAAGGTTTTTTCCACTGTTTTTAATATTTAACATTGGGTTTAAAGCAGTTTCCCTCTGGAAGTTGGAGCACCTTTGTGTTTGTGTGTTTCTTTAGGCGAATGCCGAGCCTTCTTGAGTATTTCAGCTACAATTGTAACTTCATGGGGATTCTGGCCGGTCCAACCTGCTCTTACAACGACTACATTGCCTTCATCGAGGGGAAACCGCATCGCCACCGAGAACAAGAGGCCGACAAGTCCAAGACTAGACTGGGTCAAGGCGAGCCATCGCCAAACGTAGGTCACCTGACTGGTTTGGCTCCGTAGCAATCACCCACCAGACATAATCAATCTCATGGCTTAAAAAGTCTTAAAATAATGATTATTCTCTAACTAAAACCTCTAATCTAAAAGCAGCAAGCGGCCTATAGTGCAGGGCATTCTGGGTAAATACAACAAAAACAAATGAGGGAGTGTAGTGCTAGCAGAAGAAGTGGATTGTGGTCTTTTCCCAAAGACCAAAGAGAAATCCTCCAACCGCTAAAATCTCACAGTTGCACTCAGTGTCTTCAGAGATTTTTGTGTCATTTCCTTCAGTGGTTCTTGGTGCAGCGCCCCCCAAAGGCGAGAGGAGAAACGGTTTGCTCAGAGGGTTTGGTTGGTTGGACTCAGTGTAGTGTGAAAGAAAACTGCACCAGAGGAAAATGGAACAAATGGTGCAGTTTTGGTTCCCAGTCCAATAGTCTACCAGACGATCAACATCCTTAACGATGCAGATCTTTGTCGCCACCAGAGTCTTGCAGCAGTTCTTATTCTGCACATGTGAAAGAATCTGTTGCACTCGGCTAGTTCTTTGGCATTTGGATAGCATTGCTTGTATTATGTTGACGTAGAGAGATCCAACAAAGATTGTCTTGCTTGAGAACAGTCGGTGATTGCTGTTTCTTGATTTCATGATGTCTTGATTTGGTGCTTTGTGTATGAAACAACTCAAAAAGACCATAATGTAGAGATTCAGTTAGAAATGTACTGCTCAACAAACCATTGAAGGTTTACTGCTGCTCCAATCAGCAACCACGAAGCGATGGAAGTTCCTTCTTGGAGAGAAAATGAGGACAAAAGTATCTTTCTGTCTACAAGCAGAAACTTAACCAGAACAAATGTGCCTCTCCTCAGATGGAGGTGGTTCGTAAAGTGACCACTTCCTTCTTCTGCCTGCTGGTCTTCCTGTCAGTGTGTAAAGTATTTCCAGTGGAGCGAAACATCGAGGACGACTTCATTGCCAACACACCGTTCTATGCCCAGGTGGTCTACCTGTACCTCTCCATGCTAACCACACGACCCAAGTATTACTTTGTCTGGACACTCGGTGGGTGACTGTGTTCATCTTTCCCAAACTTCTTGATTCTATTGGACTGTTTGCTCATATTTCACCTGAGACTGTCTCACCAAACAGCTGATGCCATCAACAATGCTGCCGGCTTTGGTTTTAACGGCTATGACAGTAATGGTGCCCCCCGCTGGGACCTGATCTCCAACCTGAGGATACTCAACATTGAGGTCAGGATCGTTAGGAGAGAACATATCCTTATTATGTTTTAGAACATTGCAGGTTGGCAGCTGGACTAATTAGACTTTGTGTTTTCCAGCTTGCCACCAGTTTCAAAGTTTTTCTTGACAACTGGAACATTCAGACGGTGCAATGGCTCAAAAGGTTTGTCTGGAGATCCATGGCTGTTTATGCCAGTAAAAGGACACATTTTTCTGTAACCATGTTGTGATCTTTATCTGTTGGAAAACAGGGTTTGTTACGAGCGATGTCCCTACCACCCAACAGCAGCCACCTTCATCCTGTCCGCCATGTGGCACGGCGCCTATCCAGGATATTACCTGACCTTCCTGACCGGCATCGTTGTCACGCTGGCGGCCAGAGCGGTGAGATGATGGATGGATGGATGGTTGGATGGATGGATGGATGGATGGATGGATGGATGGATGGATGGGTTATAGATGAATGTTGGAAATGTAAAAACCAGAATAACAGTTATTAGGCAAATACTGTATTATTACATCATTGTACTTTGTTATTAATACTCTATCAGTCCTGCGGCTGAGTAATGGTCTGTCCTCACCTGTCCATCTTCTGTCCTCACCTGTCCATCTTCTGTCCTCATCTGTCCATCTTCTGTCCATCTTCTGTCCTCATCTGTCCATCTTCTGTCCATCTTCTGTCCTCATCTGTCCATCTTCTGTCCTCATCTGTCCATCTTCTGTCCTCATCTGTCCATCTTTTGTCCTCACCTGTCCATCTTCTGTCCATCTTCTGTCCTCACCTGTCCATCTTCTGTCCTCACCTGTCCATCTTCTGTCCTCACCTGTCCATCTTCTGTCCTCATCTGTCCATCTTCTGTCCTCATCTGTCCTCACCTGTTCATCTTCTGTCCATCTTCTGTCCTCACCTGTCCATCTTCTGTCCTCTCAGGTAAGACACAAAGTTCGGCCCCACTTCCTGCATTCTGCGGCCCACAAACTGTTCTATGATGTCATCACGTGGGCAGCCACTCAGATCGCCATCTGCTACACGGTGGTGCCTTTTGTCCTGCTGTCTGTGGGCCCGTCCCTAAAGTTTTACAGGTCAGCCATCTCTTTCATTTCTCAGGTTGTACATTTAACTTTGTACTTTGACAATCAGGTTTGCATGGAACTGAGGTTCGTGTTCCTCATTTCTTCCTTCCTGCAGATCGTGGTACTTCGGCCTCCACATCATGTGCATCCTCTTGGCTGTAGCGCTGCCGGTCAAACCCAGACATTTGCGCCTCAAAGAGCAGCAGAAAAGCTGCTCTCAGGATGCAGACCTGAAGCCCCTGGAGGCTGCAGAGACCCACAGTCACAAAGAGAAAGCCTCCTGAGGCCGGGGCCAGAAGCAACTTGTAAATTTCCATGGACTTGTGTGGGAGGATGTGAAGGCGGACGGATCCAGTGATGCTCCTGCTGGACTAGGTACAGAAAAAAGGCCAAACCTGATTAATTTGGATTCAGTGGGGGATAAAAGTGAAAGCAGGCTCTGGGTTTCTTTTTTTTTCTTAAAGGAATCTTGACTGCCAGAAATGACAGCGAACAGACTCAGAAAAACCTGCCATGTTTAAGAATATAAAAACCTAATGTGAGTTTACATGGGAGAGCTGCGTGTGATCAGTGCAAACTGCCTGAACTACCATGATTTTAAACCAACTCCCCTTTCTTACTTGTCAGAAACTTGTGGATTAAGGAGGAAATATATGATGATATGAACAGAAACAGGCGAAAAGCTGGAATACACAATTTGATGACAACAGGGGTTGTGTGAATAAAAGTCAGACTGATTAACGGAAAACTTTTAAATATTTTACAGAAGTTAGTTTTGGAAAAAGTGCCAATGTTTGTTCACTCAGTCACCTTATTTGTTCTAAAAAAAAAAAGAGAGAGAGAAAAGTCTTGATGTGTTTACATGTGTAACTTTGGTTTAAAGTTCTTACTGATGTGTTTCATTCCAAAAAGAATTTGTGGTTTGATAAGCAAAAGATAAACAGCTTTACAAAACCTTCAGAAATGAGCAGAAAATGGTTTTCCTTTAAAGTTTGATGATTTTTTGCATATTTTCCTTTCAGTTGGGTTTGGGCTTGTAGCTCAGGATGGTAATATTTTATTCCTTTACAGCTTACAGTTTGTCACATCATTCAGACTCATTACGTCATTTAGCTCAGACACTGGGGAGAAAAAGCTGCTTGGTCTTGCAGATAATTTTTGTGTATAAAATGATAGACTTAAAAGAGTAGAAACTACGGCTCCGTAAAAGACATATTGTGAGTGGCATTTTGAAACGCTTGAAAGATTTTATAGCAACCCTTTTGAACAGCACATATTATTCTGGAGAAACAAAATAGATACAGTTTGATTGTTATGACAAAAACTAAATAATTAAGAGGTTTGTTATGTTTTAAGAGGTAAATTAATGTAGATCTAAGTGCATTTGTGTTTCGTGTGGTTAAGCTTATTCTGATTTACAGATATTTTTGCCAGTAATACTAAATGAGTGTAAAACAATTTAATTAGTAATTTTGCTGAATGAAATTTCAGGATTTTATTTGGAACATTCAGTTTGCACACATCGTTCTAATAATTATCAAGGAGACCGTGCCACTCACAATATGGAGGAAGCCAACATGGCGGCGGTTACCCTTCTATGTTTATTGGTCAAAAATGCTGAAGAAAAGTTTAGAAATTTAGATTTTGTTTCGTTTTTTGTTTTCATCACAACCTGACTGAATTAGAATAACATTAGAAAAGTCTTTATTGACAACAACACAATCAGATGTTTGTATAAGGATTTGGCGCTGTGGTGAGATTCTAGGTTGTCTGGCTGCATCATGTGATACAAAATGGCCTTTAAAGATAAAACGGAAAATATTTTACTCCAGTATTGGTTCAGTTTTAAATCTGAATTGCAAAAATATATCATTTTTGACAAGGCTTTTAAAACCAAGTGCAAAGATGCTACAGCTAGGTGGGTTTTGCTAACTGCATACATTTCCACCTGCAAAATAGAAGGTATGAGAAATAAAACAGTATTTGACCATACAGTAAGTTTGATGAGACAAAAGTGACATAAAACAGTATTATAGCAGTTGATTTACAATAACCTCACACACAAAGTAGCGATAAAAAGCTTGTAGTTTTAAATAAATTAGTTTTTTCATCAAGGTTACAACAATGTTTCACTTCCTGAATGCAAGTTTCTACATTTGTTTAAGTTTAGGTGAGTGTTGGTTGTGACTCTCAGTGAAATTTACGCTTTAGCCATGATTTTTATAGGTTTCTCTCTGTTCCATCAATGTTTTCTTTGGGAGATAAAAAAAAACACAGCTTAGGGAAAGTTTACCTAACCTTCATTATTGTATTCAAATAAAAAAAATCAGTATTGAACTGTTTGCTTTAATGTTAGCTAGTGGTTAATTTAGCTATACCTGCTCATATTTTGAGTTCTTTACTAAACTGATCGATGTGTAAATTTAATCACCAATATTTTTGTTGTTTAATTTTATTTTAACACTGAGTGTAGCTGAAAAATTGTGCTGGAATAGCTACTTTGTGTTTACTTTTGAGCTTCAAGCTTGCTAATTGTTAGCTAATTGTTAGCAGTTTTAGGGAGCTAGCTAAAACTGTGTTCAAATAAAAACCAACTAATATTCGTCCTCCACACCCTAACCTTAAAGTCCAATAAAAAATTAATAAATTCTTCTCTCAATAAATGTTCTTGAGTTGAGTTGGTTATAGTTGTTAGTTTGGCTTTTGAGGACAAAAATTAGCTGGTTTTCTAACTTCAAACTTTCAAGACAACTGGAGCACAGCAAGAATCAAACAAGACATTCATATAAAGTTGCTGTAAATGTTCTCTTCCATCAAACTTCTGGTTTTAGTTTATCTAAACAATTTAATCTCATTTTCCATCCAAACTACTCTGAGTATTAACAGTCAGCAGTTCTGCCGATCAGTAAAAATCAGTGTTTTCTTTGCCTCTTTCCTTCTAAAACACAGAAATATCTGAATCTTTCTCTGAATCTTTCTGTTTTGTATTTGTTCTACAATTGTATTCCTAGTTTTAGGTTTCTGCCATGACACCTGGTTGAAAAGATGTGACTGCTAATGAACATGTTTATGTAAAACAGTGATTAAAAACCAGCCACCTATCTTTGTAGTTTTGACATGTTTGTTTTGACTGTTTATTTTATTTGGTTTATTTTGTAAATTATGTGAATAAATGTTGGATTTTTTTTTTTACACTTAATGTGTCCAAGGTTCCAGTTATTTTTATTGTTGCACAGCACATTAATGAGGGATCATATAAAATCATATAAATATGTAGCCCCTTAATGTCTTACAACCAAAAACATAAACATGTTATCACTTTGTATGTTGACATTAAATTCAACTGGAGACTCAGATGAATTTACAAATAAATAATTGGATAGAAGAAGGTAGATTGGTGAAAGTATTAGTGTTGTAGGCTAGAGGGTGAAGGCTTAGAGAAGGAACAGTCAAGATTATCTGTATATCCAACACTGTACTTGTACTTTCATGAGATAAGACTTCTGCACTTTAACCCTGAGTAAACTGATACTGAGCAGAGTTCTTGCTAATGCTCTGAACTGATAAAGATAAGCAGATTTACTGCACAGATGATAACCTGCATTCATAACAGATTCAAAGAAGAAAACATTGAAACCAAAAGTAGTCAGATGTTATGCAGTGGCATGCAAATATATTGACACAACTTGATGTTGATCAACATTACAACCACAAACTTCAATGTACTTTATATGGATTTATGTGCTGGACCAAGGCAAAGTAGTGCATAAGTTTGGTTTTAAAAGTAATTTAAAAATTGGGTTTTGGATCATTTGAACCACCTTTCACTGCTGTTACAGCTAAAAGTATTTTGGGGGAAGTCTCCATCAGCAGGAGACGTTGTAAATAAATAGGTTTCAGAATGAAGATGCTGTTATGAGTTCAGAGAACATCTAATAAATTCTGCTCTGGAACATTTATGATGATGATGATGATTGTCTATTTTTATCCATTATGGCCTTGTGTTATGAACACATTTATAACTGTTTTAAACAACAAAGATAACAGAAATAATTAAACTTGTATAAAGGAGAAAAGGAAATTCTGACATATTATTTAAAATATTCATAAACATGTATATCTTAATTTTTATGCAGCAGTTGAATATAAACCTGGCAGGCTTTTCAAAAAACATGTTTTTTAGTATAATACTAACGTTGAAAATGGACATTTTGAGAAATAATTAAATCAGGATTGTCAAGTTGGCGGATATTCATAACCTATATGCAGGAAACAACTGTTACTGGGGCTTTTATTTTGACAGGATAAAGCGGAAATAAAGTCCTCGTTTTGGGCGCATGACGCATTGGAGGGTTGTGATTGGCTCGTGCTGTTGTTTCGGTTGTTATTCTAATCAAGATGGCTGCTGTTGTCGGGGATGGAGAATAACCTCAGGCTGTCATCCGAAAACAGGCCGAAGAAACGCACCTAAAATCCGAACCCCGAACCGGAACCGGGCTATTCAGGCTGAAAGCTGTTCTTTTCTAAAGGTAAATCTCCTCCTCTCCGCTCTTCTCACCGTCAGCATCCTTTTCCTGCCATCTATTAATTATTGATCCCCACTTGTCGCGGAGGAATCTGTCGGAATGAATCGGATCCTCACCGATGTTCTGGTATTTTCCGCTATAAAGGAGGTTTTAGCTGTGAATTGTTTCGTTTTTAGTTTGTTTTGAGGTGATTTTCGCCGTAAATCAGTGAATGTGTCCGACAGAGTGAAGGTTGTTCAGGTTACAGCAGCCATATAACCCCGGGGGCGGAGCCTGTTATCAGACAGCCACTGTAAAGTAGATCATTGTTTTTATTAACAGCAACTCATGATTTTTGTTTCATAATTCTATAAAAACAGTAGTATAAAAATTAGGATAAGATGTATTTATTAATTGTATTTCCATACAAAAGCAGTAACAACACATATTAGATTTAGTTATGTGGTTCAATAATAGAAAAAATACAAAATGAATGAGAGAATAACAATTAGGATTTAATTAATTTTAAACCTATAATGTTTAAAAACACTAAGTTAAATTTATATTTTTATATTTGCACTTTTAACTGCATTGTTGACATAAATACCTGTAATAATTATGGAAGAAATAATAAAATGTTGGAATTTATACAGAAAAAGTGAGTAATGCTGTTAATATGGAGTGAATAATATTTTTCTGGGTTGTTTATTGACTGGATTTACAGGTAACAGGAACAGAAATCCTAAATATCTGAATGCTTTTCATGTAGGAATCGTTTGGTCTAATTGCTCGGTTTGTTAAAACCCTGTTAGAGAAGAAAACCACGTTTTTATTCTGCATTCTGCTCATTATCCTGCTGTTATTAAAGGCTCCGACTCTGATTACATGTTAAAAATGAGCGGTAGCTGTTTCTGTGGTTTTAGGATGGAGAAATTGTCCCCAGATTGCAGCGTTTAGGGATTTTTACAGCGTCAGGCTGAACATTAAGGATCCACATCCAGTTCTCAGGTTTGAACTCCCAGATTCAGCTGGTAGCTAATGCCCTGTTTGTTCATTTGCATTAACATTCACTCACTCACTGGGCTCCCTCTTTGTATGGGAGACGTGTAGGCTGTTGTCATGGCGACAGCTCCACATTTTACCGTCTGGCTGTGATGGAAAATGAGATCCAGCCCCCATAGAAGTGTTTATCGGCGAGGCGCGGAGGCAGCAGGCTGATCTGGGGTCAGTTCAGGCCTTCATATCAGCTGCAGCAGCTTTAGCTCAGCAGGAAGCTCTGGAGTCGCTCATCTTTTGTTTTAGAGACCTGTGAACTTCTGGAGGTGTTTGAAACTCCTCTGTCTTCCTGCAGGGGGCGCAGTGAGGAACAGCAGACATGGACACCACCACGTCCATCAAGATGACCACTCTGGCCATCCAGAACCTGTTCAGCTACGTAGAGGAGGAGAACCTGGCTGCCCTGAAGGCTCACCTGGACCGCTTCAAGGAGGTGGACGGCCGCAGTGACGTACGTACCGGACCGCACCGTACTGCACCGCATCGCATCGCATCACACCACAATGCATCGCATCACACCACAATGCATCGCATCACACCACAATGCAACGCATCACAATGCAACGCATCACAATGCAACGCATCACTGTCTGCTTTTTTTGTCTTCATAATTTACAAAATTATGTATCTTGTAAATTCATAATTTCATGGATTTATAAATAATGTATTTTTTTCTCCTTGATAGTTAATATTTTAATTTATATACTTTATAAGATTTTTTAAATTATATTTTCATCTTAACTTATAAAATTATATTTTTGAAAAGTTATTTATCATTATTAATGTTAAATTATGTTAAATTAATAACATTAATGATCCAGTATTAATATAAATATTTTTAAATAATTGTTTTATTTTTTATTTTATCGAATTCTTTATTAGTTTCTTATGTATTGACTAATGCATTAATCTATATAATTGTACTAATCAAAATATTTATTGAAGTACTGGTTTATTTATTTAACATATCTGTCAAACAAAAAAGTAATTTATGTATGCAGAAATTATGCATGTTTCTGTTTGCTCATGTGTTTTTTTACATGTTTTATTTTGTTGACATGTTTTGGTTTATTATGTGTTTCGGTTTGTTTATTTGTTTGTGTGTTTGCAGAACGGCCAGACGCCGCTGATGCTGGCGGCGGAGCAGGGCAGCCTGGAGATCGTCCAGGAGCTCATCAGGAGGGGAGCCAACGTCAACCTGGATGACGTGGTGAGCAAACCCAACGCCCCTCACCCCTCTGTGGTTTTATTCCGTCCTGTGTGGTTGCTAGGACACCAATGGGTCGATTATCTGCTGTTTCCATGATAACGCGGCCTTCCTGTGTGTTTCCAGGACTGCTGGTCGGCTCTGATCTCTGCAGCCAAGGAGGGTCACCTGGAGGTGGTGAAGGAGCTGCTGGAGAGCAGCGCCTACATCGAGCACAGAGACATGGTGGGAGCAATGCCTCATGGGAAACGCAGTTGGAGCAGATGTGCTGTGGATGTGTGTCTAAGATGAGGTTGTGTGGTTCAGGGCGGCTGGACGGCGCTGATGTGGGCGGCTTATAAAGGTCGAGTGGAGGTGACCCGGCTGCTGCTGGAGCAAGGAGCCAATCCCAACACCACGGGACAGGTGAGACCCCCACATGTTGCTGACCCGCCGCAGGGCGTCACCCCCTCATGCTCTCGTCTTCCTCCTGTCTGAGCAGTACAGTGTGTATCCCATCATCTGGGCGGCGGGACGGGGACACGCCGACATCGTCAAGCTGTTGCTGGAGCACGGAGCTAAAGTCAACTGTTCAGACAAGGTGACGCTCAGTCAGAGGCAGAATGAATCATGACCGGCAGCCATGTTGTCTCTGAACAGCCTGTGTGTCTCTGTGGGCAGTACGGCACCACCTCTCTGATCTGGGCCTCCAGGAAGGGACACTACGACAGCGTGATGCACCTGCTGGAGAAAGGAGCCGACGTCGACCAGGAGGGGGCGGTATGTCCTCACCCAGCCACCATACATGAGACTAAACAAATTTCAAACATTTCTGCTGAACAACTGAAACCCAAACAGGGCTGTTTGAACCGAACTGGATTATTAGATGCTTTAATGAAAGAACAACACACTCAGAGCAGTAACTAGGCCAAAACTGCATAAAAAATAGAACCATTTTGCTTTCAAGATGAAAAATCTTATTTGTTTGTAAATCTGTTCTCTCCTGAAAAGAGTTTTAGCTTCAGCTAGTTCAGATTCTGTAAAATAATCCCATGAGCATCTTTTTCTGTCGATCCAAAATATAATCATCAGATCAGCATAATCCTGTGCTGCAAATGATCCAGTGTTCACTAAAGGAATGTTGTTAATGCATTTTAGGCAATTAAATCTTTAGTTATTTAAAAAGTGAATTAAACTATTTGTTTATTTGCATTTTTATGTATTTTAACATTGATTATAAGCTTAAATGAAAAATCTGCAAAAAGTGCCAATATTTTTTATCCAATTAATTGTTATAATAGTCAAATAGCCATTAGAATAATTGATTAATCATCAGAATAATTGATTAGTCTATTTTTACACGTCACATTTGAGGTGAAACTGTTCAGAAGTTGTGCATCCTGGTCTCATTTAGCGCAGATATTTCTGCTGCTGAAGCATCGCTGCGATTGAAACAACAGACTCTGGTCTCCTCAGAACTCCATGACGGCGCTGATCGTGGCGGTGAAGGGCGGCTACACGGAGGTGGTGAAGGAGCTGCTGAAGAGGAACCCCAACGTCAACATGACCGACAAGGACGGCAACACGGCGCTGATGATCGCCGCCAAGGAGGGCCACACCGAGATCGTCCAGGACCTGCTGGACGCCGGGACGTACGTCAACATCCCCGACCGGGTGAGGCGCCGTCTGTTAGGACCCAACCGGTTCTGGTTCTGGTTCTGGTTCTGGTTCCGGTTTTGCTCCACTGGGAAGCTAACGGCACAGTGTGTGTTCACAGAGTGGGGACACGGTTCTGATCGGAGCGGTGAGGGGCGGCCATGTGGAGATCGTCAGAGCGCTGCTGCATAAATACGCCGACATCGACATCAGAGGACAGGTGAGATCCCACCGGTGGGTCAAAGGTCAAAAACTACTGGAGCATCACTGTAACAGCTGGAAACTTTAATGTATTTTATTAGTTTTTGTGTAACTGATAACTTTCTCCTCAAAGCCATTAACACAAAACCCTTAAGATGGATTCAAGTTCTTGTAGAAAAGTTCACATTGTGTCCATGTTAAGAATCTAAGAGTTAATGGACCACAGAGATCAATTTCTCTGATATTTGTTGGGTCTGTTCTTGGAAAACAAACCAAAAACGGAGATTAATACCCCTGTGGTGGTATACAAGAACATTTTAATTTAAGAGACTCTTTGCTTGATTTCCTGGGCAGAAAATGTGACATCGTTACTCTGTTAGGTTGTTTCCTGGGTGCAAATTAAAGGTCTGAGTTACTCAGATCATAAACATGAAACTTTAAGGACTCGCCAGTCACTATTTTGAGAAAAAAAAGTTGCTAGATTCATTACTAGTTTATTTTTTTGAAAAAAGTCGGCATATCTTAAGGTCGTATTTTTGTTGCGAGTTGCTTGTCTGAAAAGTTGACTTGGCCACGCCCCTCTGTGTTTCTGACTCCGCCCACTTTGGTGGAATTTTCCTAAAAACTTTAGACAGCTTTTCGATGCTGCAGCCCATCAACATGTTGGAAAATAAAAGTTGATAAAGTGAGAAAAAAGACATTAACTGACATTCTGGTTCCAGGATGTTGGTGAATTATGAACTAGCTAACGTCCTCTGTGTGTTTTAGCGTGTTTGTTGTTAGCAGATTTCCTCCCTCATGTTTTTGTCGGACCTTTTGCGTGTCCAGGAGAACAAGACGGCTCTGTACTGGGCCGTGGAGAAGGGAAACGCCACCATGGTCCGGGACATCCTGCAGTGCAACCCCGACACCGAGACGTGCACCAAGGTGAATCCACTGGATCCCAGAGAGCGTTCACACACCGGGCTGATCGCATCAATGATGAATGTGTGTTTTCCTGTCAGGACGGAGAAACGCCGCTGATCAAAGCCACTAAGATGAGGAACATCGACATCGTGGAGCTGCTGCTGGATAAAGGAGCCAAAGTGTCGGCTGTGGACAAGGTGGGAGACTCGGAGTCACAGAAACCTCCAAACACAAACTGCGTTTCCATTAACAGCAGAATTACACAAACAGAAACTATAAAAAATAATTAGCTTAATGAAAACACGGCAATTTAAAAAGCAAAAACTGAGGCCGTTTTTTAGACGTATCAAAATAGATGTATTTCGCAAAACTGTAATGGAAAAACCTTTTTTCACATCAAACGAATTGTGATCAACATCCAGATGTTACAACTGCCGAAAACCACAAAGAAGACAACAGGAAGTGGTAAATAAACCACAGGAAGTGGTCTTCTTTGTGGTTCATAAAAAGTTGTGTCATTGCATGTTGAATTCACAGCTCTAATGTAAAATAAACGGCTAAAATTACCCCACAATGGTGCATACGTAGCCGCTCTGAAGTAGGCGGAGCTTGTCGCTCCAACATCTGAAGAAGACGCCGACGTCTCCTCTGATTGGCTGATGGATGAAGACTGAATTATGAATACATCTTATTTAGCTGTTTATATTCGTCTCTGCCATGATTTTTAATGATTTATCAGGTGAACAACCTTATTCATTCATTTTTAATTTAATGTCTTAATAAATAAAAACACCATAATTGTGAAATTGTTGTTTTTTTTTACACTAGCAGATAAAGATTTGCTCTCATTTGTCATGGAAACGCAGGTACAGACACTCCAATGACTTCCTCACTGCTTCTGTCCGTTTGCCCAGAAAGGAGACACTCCGCTCCACGTCGCCATCCGCGGCCGGAGCCGCCGCCTCGCCGAGCTGCTGCTCCGCAACCCCAAAGATGGCCGCCTGCTGTACCGGCCCAACAAGGCCGGAGAGACGCCATACAACATCGACTGCAGCCACCAGAAGAGCATTCTCACCCAGATCTTCGGCGCTCGTACGTCTTCCTCCTCCCTAACGATCATGTGACCCGTTCCTAACGGTAACCTGACCTCTCATGTGCCCCGCCCCCACAGGTCACCTGTCGCCCACGGAGACGGACGGCGACATGCTGGGCTACGACCTATACAGCTCGGCTCTGGCCGACATCCTGAGCGAACCCACCATGCAGCCGCCCATCTGCGTGGGTCTGTACGCCCAGTGGGGCTCCGGCAAATCCTTCCTGCTCAAGAAACTGGAGGGTCAGCACACACACAACCACACACACACACACACACATAAAATACCGCATTTTATTACAATATTCTGTGGTAGTACTGTGATAATAATAAAAATTATGGTAAAAATAAAATTCTTAGGTAACTTTATGGTCGTAACGGCAGTATTCATGTCACCACAAACACAAATAAAGCTCTTGAGAGACGTTACCATTTAAATTTCTTACTTAAAGAAGTTTGATTGATATAACCAAACTGCAAACAGTAACTCACTTAATCACACTTGTTTCAATACTGATATTTATTGATGCTCTTGTGGGTCAAATTGTTGAGAAAATAACATTTCAAAATAATGCAGGTTTTGTTTTTTATTTAACATAATTAAATTACATTTATTGAGACAGCAATAAATGTGTTATCTTCAAGGTTTGGTAAGAGTTTTATTTCTGTATAAAATCCTTGAAAGTGCTTGATATTCAAACTGCACAAGTTGTTTAATTAACTATAATATTTGATTAAAAGCTTTCACAGAACAGTCAGATGTGTAGTTCGTTTTGAAGAGATTTCAAAACAGAATGTTTTGTTATATTTCAGCTTTTCTTGTCCCTGTTCTGGAATGTAAAATTCTACCATAAAACATTATTGATAACAGTAATAAATCATGTCTTCTTCTTTCAAAGTATGGACCCGAAAAAGTTTGAAAAATTACCTTGAAATGCTTGAAAAGTTCTTGAATTTTTCTGTGAAGTGTGCTTGAACCCTGGCTTCATACCTACGAGTTAACGCCGCTCCTCCTTCTCCTCCTTCTCCTCCTTCTCCTCCTTCTCCTCCTTCTCCTCCTTCTCCTCCTTCTCCTCCTTCTCCTCCTTCTCCTCCTCAGATGAGATGAAGACATTTGCTGGTCAGCAGATCGAGCCGCTATTCCAGTTCTCCTGGCTCGTCGTCTTCCTGTCTCTGCTGTTCTGCGGCTCCGTCGCCGTTGTCCTCGGCTTCACCGTTGACCTCAAGCTCTCCATGGCCGTCTCCCTCAGCCTGCTGGCGCTGCTCTACCTCTTCTTTGGTCTGTCAGGGTTTATTCTCTTCCTCCTCCTGTAGAGGAACTGCTGATGGAGCAGTCTGTTTGCTCCACAGTGGTGGTGTACTTCGGCGGGCGGCGTGAGGGCGACAACTGGACGTGGGCGTGGCTGCTGAGCACTCGCCTGGCCCGACACATCGGCTACCTGGAGCTGCTGCTGAGGTTGATGTTTGTCAACCCGCCAGAGCTGCCAGAGCAGAGCACCAGAGCCCTGCCTGTCAGGTAATGCACGTCGCTCACAGCTTGGTGGGAATGCATCATAAATATGGTAGAAATGATGGAGATATGCAGCCTACCAGCTAACCACAGTGGTGCTTGTTGATGACATAACCAACCGGCCGGAATCAAAGCAGAGCAAACGGGAAGCAGCGTGGCAAAGATCACAAAGGAAGAGCTTTTTAAAAAGTCAGGTGTAAAACCGTCAGTTATCTGGATTTTAGCTCAGCGCTCAGGAGGAGCGCGGCAGATGTCACAGTCGGACAGCGGGAAACTTTGCAAAAGCACACCCCACCCCTGTGGACTGTGCTCAGGGTAAAAGACTCCTGGGGTCTAAATTACTACATCTGTTAAGACTGCAGGAGGATTAAACAGAAAAACAGGGCAGAAAAATGTCACCTGCAAAGTGTGGAAGACAGGAAGTACAAGCATTTTGTTTTAACACCTTAAAATGAAGCATTTGCTTCAGTTCAAACCATTAAATACAAATAACATCCACAAAAACGAGTTTTAAATGAGTTTTGACACGTAAAAATCAGGAATGTACTGATAGGAAAATTTGGGCGGATATAAGTATCCAATATTAATATTACTGTTTTGGCCAATAACCGATATTTACCAATATAATATTTATCTCTCAACTCTTCTGACAAAAAAACCCAAACGACCAGAAACAGACAGCAGCAAGATGGAAGTAATATCAGTTATTAATATTGGCCCAGTTGTATTTATCGCCGTGGAAACACAGGAGCGCTGAGCGCTGATGATACTCTGACCTCTGACCTCCTCTGCAGGTTCCTGTTCACAGACTACAACCGTCTGTCCAGCGTGGGAGGAGAGACGTCCATGGCGGAGATGATCGCAACGCTGTCGGACGCCTGCGAGAGAGAGTTTGGTTTCCTAGCAACACGACTCTTCAGAGTGTTTAAGACGGAGGAGACGCAAGGTGAGATGGAAACTGATAAGAATTTATTGATACCGATTCCATTATCGATTCTGTTGAGTTAGAAACTCTTTTATTCAAAACATACACCATGTTGTATTCTATTCAAACAAATTAGGACAATAAACTTTAAGTACATTAAAAGACAATACATTAAACAAACAAACATGAAGCTAGAATTGAAAAATGAATTTAAAAATGTAATTTAAATGAATTAAAATATTATCTAATTGCTTTGTTATATTCTGTCAATATTCCAACCAGCCACCAGGGGGCAGTAAAGATGCTTCAAATCCTTTTCAAGAATCTTTGATCAGTTTTATACCAACATTTCTATATTTTCCTGTAATATTTGTTTTACATCATGTGGATATTTTTACAGTGGAGCTCTTCCTCTCTGCCCTCCTGTAGGTAAAAAGAAGTGGAAGAAGACGTGCTGCGTTCCGTCCTTCATCCTCTTCGTCTTCGTCCTGGCCTGTCTGATCACCGGGATGGCGCTGCTGGCCGTCTTTAAGGTGGACGGCGAGAACCAGACGGTGAACGCCGTGCTGATCGCCATCGGCAGCGTGGTCGGCCTCGCCCTGCTGCTCAACTGCAAGACGTGGTGGCAGGTCACCGACTCGGTGCTGAACTCGCAGAGGAAGAGGCTCCACGGCGCCGCCAACAGGATGCACAAACTGAAGAGCGAGGGCTTCATGAAGGTCAGACGGGATTCCAGCCTTTAGCCTGCCCAGAAACTTTTTTATTTATTTTTTTGGTTTTCTTATCTTTTTATCACTATTTAGTTTTAGCTTTTTTATTTATTTTTATTTTGCTCATTTATGCATAAATTTTATTTTATTATTATTTTTATTACTTTCTTTATTATTTTTTATCATTTATTTTTCCTGGCAGGAGATTCTTTCTTATGTATTTATTTTTGTATTTAATTTGTATTTATTTATTTTTTTATCTGTATTTCATTATTTTTTATTTTAATATTTTTATCATTATTTTTTCTGACAGGAACTTTTTTTTGTTGCTTTGATTTTGTTTCTTTGTTTTTATTATATTTTTTAGGTATCGTTGCTGGCAGTAACTTCATGTTTTGTATTTAATTTTTTTTTTTACTGTTTTTATTTTTACATTTTCACTTTATTAATTTATTTATTTTTCAGTTAATTTATTTCATTGTTATTTTCACAGGCACTTATTAGCAGGAGCTCCATCATGTCTGTTTTAACGCTACAGACTTCGCTGGTTTTCTTCTTCAGGTGTTGAAGCAAGAGGTGGAGCTGATGGCGAGGATGGCGAAGACCATCGACAGCTTCACGCAGCACCAGACCCGGCTGGTGGTGGTCATCGATGGTCTGGACTCCTGTGAGCAGGATAAAGTCCTGCAGATGCTCGACACGGTGAGATGATGCTGAGTGAACTACATGGACCTGAATAAGCAGCCCTGAGGAACTCCTAGTTAAATTTAGACACCACTGAGAAACACAGCTTTCTTCTCCGCCTCCTGCAGGTCCGGGTTTTATTCTCCAAAGGTCCGTTCATCTCCATCTTCGCCAGCGACCCTCACATCATCATCAAAGCCATCAACCAGAACCTGAACAGCGTCCTGAGAGACTCCAACATCAACGGACACGACTACATGAGGAACATCGTCCACCTGCCCGTCTTCCTCAACAGCAGGGGGCTGTCCAGCGCCAGGAAGATGTGCGCTGCCGCGCCCGCCAACGGGGACGCCAACTCTGAAGGTAACCATGACAACGAGAAAGGAAGCAAGCAGGGTGTCCACACATTTTTTTAATTTCTTAATTTCATGTGTGTAAAATTAAGGCCTTAAAATGTCATAAATTCCTTTTAAAAAGTAAGTTGGCTTCTAAAAAAAATCTTAAATTAATATGTTATACCAATACTTAATTTTTAATTTGGGATCAATAAAGTCTTTCTGAATTGAATTGAATATGTTAGTCACAGGTCTTACATTTTGTCATGGCAGGTCCATTTAATATTGTATATTCTATGTATTTTTTTTTGTTGTGGGACTTTTGGCAAAAGTCTGATTGTCACATTTTTAAGAGACACTAGAAAGTTTGAGTGACAGAAGACGATGGAAGCTATTGCTAATTACCTGCTATGATGCCCTTGCTAGCTTGCTAGCTACCTGGCAAGCTAGTTTTTTGTGTCGATCATAGGTAAGTGCAGATTTATCTCTAGTTGGCTGGACAAAGTTTGTAAATTTGTGTAGTAATATAGGGAAAGATTCAAAAGTTTGAGTCTCTCTAAGCTGCTAATATATCCTTGCTAACTTGCTTGCTAGCAAGCTAACTTTTTTGCATCTATTATCACCAGTCGGCTGGAAAAAGTTAGCACATTTCTGTGGTTATATAGGTCTTAAATCCCATTCATAAAGGTCTTAAAACATCTTAATAGCGTGTGCATGTGTGTGTGCTTTCAGTGGGTTGGCATGAAGAGCTGGACAGGAAGTTGTCTCAGCATAGTTTGGGAGAGTTAACAAAGTTTGGCAGCAAGACGACGCTGAACCGCCGGGTGAGTCAGACTGGGATGTAACTGGGACTTTGACTGGTCCTCCAGCTGCTTGAGGTCATGTGACTTGTGTTGCGCCGCTGCAGGACACGTACCGGCGGCGCCAGGTGCAGCGCTCGGTGACGCGCCAGATGTCGTTCGACCTGACAAAACTGATGGTGACAGAGGACTGGTTCAGTGACATCAGCCCGCAGACCATGAGGCGGCTGCTCAACATCGTCTCCGTCACAGGTAGGCCCCGCCCTCTTCCTGGGCGACCGCTCACACCTGGACACCAGGCCTGGGCCAGTTGACGGTTAAGTTTATGCTGCCTTCAAATAAACGAGCTGCCTTTAGCATTAGTGTAACAAGTGACATCTTTTCTACAGAGTGTTTTGGAGTTGTTGGATTTGTGAATTTAACTAATTTTATGTGAAAGGTAAAAATACGTACTTTGTAAACAAGCATTGATATTTATGATTAAAACTGACTGTAACTACAGAGATTAAAGTTAAAGGCTAATTTGAAATTCCAGTTAAATTCACAAATGTCCTTTTAGAACGCTGGTGGATCTGACAGCAACAGGTCAAAGGTCAAAGAGTGAAGATCAGCCCACAAATTAGCAAACACTTAAGCAGAAAATCGCTTACGAAACATGCAAAACATGCTAAAGAAATTCAAAATAACAGAATTTAGAGCTGCAATCATAATACAGCAAAACTAGGGCTGAGCAGTAAATCAATAACATGTGATCAGTATCAATAGATAATAGATGGATAAAATGTTCAATAATTTCACTGACCTGATTCAGAACCGCACAGCATTCTGGGAGATGTAGACAAAGGAGCCTCTCACAGCCGCTAAGCTCGGCGCTCTTTGGTTACCTAGCAACAACTAACTCACTCACTCTGTTGTTGCCTAGCAACAGCCAGTTGAATAACTTGCACAGCAGCAGTTTCAGGTTTTCCATCATGCCTCATAACTTCTAAAAACAACGGATTGACTGAGAACGGTGGAAAAAACAGGAAATGACACGTCACCAGTTTGGCTCGATTTCAGATATTTAAAACTAAAAGCTAATCGATAATTATCAATATCGACTGATATAAAATGCTGATATTATGATACGTTTTTCAGCCATATTCTCCAGCCCTTCACCAAACCGTAATATTTTGACCTCAGGTTATCATACAGTCATCATGTCATGTCTGACTCCTCCCCTTCCTGTCCAGGTCGCCTCCTGAGAGCCAATCAGATCAGCTTCAACTGGGACCGCCTGGCGTCCTGGATCAACCTGACGGAGCAGTGGCCCTACAGGACGTCCTGGCTCATCCTGTACCTGGAGGAGACCGACGGCGTCCCCGACCAGGCCGCGCTCAAGAGCATCTATGAAAGGTCAGAGGTCATATTCACCTGCCGCCGCTGCCGCAGGCCCGACCCGCCGTCTGAACCGCCGCTGTCCTCCGCTCCTCAGGGTGTCCAAGAACATCCCCACCACCAAGGACGTGG
The DNA here is from genome assembly GCA_903066825.1 of Alfaro cultratus. Taxonomy (NCBI): domain Eukaryota; kingdom Metazoa; phylum Chordata; class Actinopteri; order Cyprinodontiformes; family Poeciliidae; genus Alfaro; species Alfaro cultratus. The sequence continues at coordinate 32,241 of CAEFZX010010373.1, forward strand.
AGCCGCTGCTGGAGATCGACGGCGACGTCCGCAGCTTCGAGGTCTTCCTGTCATCACGGACACCGGTCCTGACCACCAGGGACGTCCGCACCTTCCTGCCCTGCACCGTCAACCTGGACCCCAAGCTGAGGGAGATCATCGCAGGTCAGAGCTCCAGAACCAGGCCTGGGCCAGACGCTCCAGTTTGATCCAGATGTTCCAGTTTGATCCAGATGATTAGTTTTTTTTAATCCAGATGTTTTCTCCTCATTTTCTTTGTCTTTTCTTGGACTTTTTGTTTGGATCCGGTTCTGTTTCTGTTTGATGTTTCATCCCAGATGTTTTCCGTCTCGTTCCAGATGTCCGTGCGGCGCGGGAGCAGATGAACCTGGGCGGGGTCACGTACCCCTCCGTGCCGCTGCAGGAGGCCCAGCCCCGCCCCACCTCCGTCTACAGCCAGGTGTCGTCCGCCTGCTCGCCCTCTGCCTCCTTCAGTGGGCCCTTCAACCCGCCAGTAGGGGGCGTCATCTCCCCACAGCCTCACAGCAGCTACTACAGCGGCATGGCCGGGCCACAGCACCCCTTCTACAACAGGGTGAGTCCGGGCCCCGCCCACCTGCCTGTGATGTCATCATGTCATGTGACCTCCTTCTTTGGTTTCATTCATTTCTTTTCATCATTTTGATTTAATTTCCATGTTTTGCAGTGAATCTCTGAGAGATTCAGTTTATTTTCTGTTGAACGCCTCCATCCATGACCCTTATTTTGGTTTTCACCCCCGTTCAGCCATATTTCTCCCACCACCTCTACCAGCTGCCACGCCCGTTCGTGGCTCCATTCCCTCCACATCTTTACCTGCGTCCGCCGCCCAAAGTCTCCTTCAGCCGGGACGCCGGCGCCGCTGCAGCCGTAAGTTATCCACGTGAAGAATCAGTAAAAATCAGAGACTTGACTCACCAAACTCACCTGTCCAGGTGTTCTGACGTCACAAGAGGAAAGCCAGGTGAAATTAGCTGCAGTTCAGATCAAAATATCCAATGGTCAGCAAACCAACTGCTAGGCACGTTGGTGGCAGCTGAAGCGGCTGATCCTAAACAAACATTATAAATGATTCATAATGATTCAGTTTATGTCAGATTCTCCAGGTTGACATCAGGTCTGCAGTCAGACCTCAGAGGTTTTAGTTTCTTCTTCTTCTGTTTTTCCTCCATTTCCTCTCCTGTGGGTTGGTTTCTGTCAGAGCTGCTGATGTTTGTGATCAGATTCATTTCCTGATGTGTCCATCCCTCGCCTGTCTGTCTGTCTGTCTGTCTGTCTGTCTGTCTGTCTGCAGTCTAAGAGTTCATCTTTTAAGAGGAAGCAGGTACTGAACCCTCCATGTTGGACGTTCCTCACACCGTCCCTTATATGTCCACAGAAATCCTCTGCATTTTAAAATACGAGACGATTAGCGTCCGGCTAGCTAGCCATTAGCATCTGCTCATATTTCTGTAATTTGATCGTTTCTGAACTGAAACCTCCACAGATTAACTGGATTCTGTGGACATAAAGAGTCGGTTTCCCAGCATGCACCTTGCTTGGACAACCTGTAGCTTCACTTGCACTGGAAACTTTCTCACCTGTATGGTTCACTCCCCCCCCCCTGCACTTTGACCCTGACGGAGGGATTATTTCAAATACTGGAGGATTTCAGATTAAAGGTCAACAGATTAAGATTCTGATTAAAACATCAAATGTTTATTATTAAGATAAAAAGTGAAACCAACATTTTAGTTTCAGTTTAAATGTCATAAATAAAATAAATAACTTTATTTTCCCTTCATCTTCTTCTCAGGATTATTATTATTATCAATATTTGTAATACAGTCACTTAAATCTAATTAAAATAAATACATAATTTAAAAAAAAAATTATGGCTTTTATTGTCTTGTTATAAAGACAATAAAAATATTTATTATGGATAAATATTAGAATTTTTTTTTATCTAGGATTGATTTAGATTAACTTCACTCCACAGCTTTAGTTTCATTTAAAGAGAGAAAATTGTATTTGTCTTTTTTAATTATTACATTATTTTTAATGTTCTTAAAATATTTAATAAATATGACAACTAAATACGTATATTAATAAATATAATTTAATGATTACTTTTATTAATATAGGAAAATATTACCGAACCAATAATAATGTTATTAGTATTACTATGACTAAATATTTAAATGTTTTTCTTGTTTATCATTCAAAGAAAAGGAAATTGCATTTAATAGTTTGTTATTATTACATCATCATTATAACTAATAAATACTAATGTATAGTTTTTTCCATTATTATGTAATATATTATCAACAGATAAATAACAGTAATATTAATATACATTATTATTGTTATTATTATTATTGCCTTATTTATAATATGTTATATTAATAATGCAATGACTAAATATTAAATATTCTATTTTTCTTTGAACTTTATATCCATATATTAACTTTAGTAAATTTTATAGTATAATTTTTTTTAAAGTATATTACTGTTTTTTTCATTATGATGATTACATTTAATAATCATCATAATAATAACATTTAGGACGTTAGGTTCTGCTGTGTGTGACTTATGATCTCCATGGTAACCAGATCTGTTTGCATGATCCTGATTAAATTGTTTGGTTTGAGCCTCTCAGTTTCCCCGTTTCCCAGATTTTAGCTGGAATCCATCTTCCTGATGTATTCCGTTTTCCTGGCAGCTAATTACTGACCCATGTTTCCGTGACAACAGTAATGATCAATACTCAGATCACATGAAGTTCTGTCGGTCCAGTTTGTAACGGCTGGTTCTGTTCGCCTCCAGGGCTCGGCTTCGGTCGTGTCAGGTGTTCCCGCCGTCCTCCTCAGCTCCATGACGACGGACGGTGTCTGTGAGCGCGTGCGGCAGACCGAGGGCATCGACCAGAGCATGGTGGCCCAGTACACCGCCACCATCAAGAAGGTCGGCATCCCGACCCGCTCTGACTGCGGCGGCGCTACCGGGCTGAGGCTAACGGCGTCGTGTTGATGTTCTGTCTGCAGGCCAACGTGAACGGCAGAGTTCTGTCCCAGTGCAACATTGATGAGCTGAAGAAGGAGATGAACATGAACTTTGGAGACTGGCAGCTCTTCAGAGCCACGGTCGGTATCGGTCCATCCAGTGGCGGTTCAGAGCACAGAGCAGGTCCGGATTTAATGGCTCTCCTTCATTCTGCTGCAGATCCTGGAGATGCGTCATATTGAGAGTCAAGTGCTGCATGAGGAAACCGCCAGCGAGCAAGGCAGCGTAGTCGGTGTCCCCACGGAGGTCGGAAGGCGGGCCATGGCGCCGCCTCTCGCCGGAGCCGCCAATGCCGACTCGTCACCGATGTACAGCTTCAATCTGAGCTTTGAGGAGCTGAGCGGCGTGGGCTTGGACGAGGCGCCGCGACCCGGAAACATGCCCTGGATGGTGAGTCCCCTCAGAACCGCCCTACAGAACGATGGTGTCAGCTGCTAATTGTTGTTCCACTATCCATCCAAAGGGTGCCGCTCACCGAACAGCCAGCATGACCAGCCTGAACTCGCAGGAGTCCTCCAACGACATCGGCAAGCTCACCGACAAGCAGCAGGCTGAGTATCGCAACGCCTACCAGGAGTACATCGCCCAGATGGCGCAGCTGGAGATGAGCGGAGTCGGGGAGAAGCCCGTCCAACCGCAGCCAGGGCAGTTCATGACATCATCAGCCGGGGACAAGAGCAAGGACAGCGCCGAGCAAGATGGACGAAAGTCCTTCAACAAGAGAAGCAGCGCCAAACTACCAGCCGACAACACAGACTTCGCCTCGAGTGGCGATGCTCTGGATCCAATCACCGAAGAGGACGAGAAGAGCGGATCCTCAAAGTCGCTGCTGACCCGCAAGCTATCGGCCGAGAGAGGCGGGCTGTTCCAGGGCGCCGGTGACCTGAAGGTGAAGGCCGGTGGCGGCAGTCTGCGCTACCAGAAGCTGACCAGTGACGACGAGGAGTCCGAAGAGTCCGACAACCCCCTCCTGCCAAAAGACGGCAAGAAGCCGGTCGATCCCAAGCTGCCCGGTGGGTCACTGGCGCTGAAGGGGAAGGATTACCTTTCAGACGCCATGTTGGATAAGAAGGATTCGTCTGACTCTGGCGTGCGCTCCAACGAAAGCTCGCCCAACCACTCACTTCAGGACGAGGAAGCTGACCTGTCGCAGCTGGAGAGGGCCAACTTGATCGAGCTGGATGAGGAGAGCGCCGCCAGGAAGCGCGGCATACCCAGCAGCCTGAGCGGCCTCCAAGACCCGGCCGTGACCCGGATGTCCATCTGCTCCGAAGACCAGTGCAGCCTTCTGGCCAGCAGCCCTGAGGAGAGCTGGACCTCCTCCAAGAGCTACAACCTCAACCGCACGCCCAGCAACGTCACCTTGAACAACAACACCAACACCCAGCAGGGAAGCCGACCACGCCCGCCCGCTGAGGGCTCCACCTCCTCCAACCAGACCTCCACCGGAGACGTCATCATCCCACCGACCTCCACCACCACCAGGCCCGGCCCCAACAATGAGAACGTCCGAGTGGTCCACCTGAAGAGGGGCCTGAAACCCGGTGATCCTCCAGAGATCTGCACCGTGTCCTCTGACACCGTCACCTTTGGCGAGGAGCGCGAGAGCATCCTGTGACCACATGACGAAGACGAAGGAGAGCCATCTTCTGTAGTTGCATGCTTTGTAGTGTCTTAAAGAATCTGCTGCATGTTGTTGTTGTGATGTTCTCGTCTGTAGGAACCAACTCCTGTCTTCAAGCGACAGTATCCTCCATGTTTTAGATGTCTCTTTAGCTCCATATTCTTCAGGAACCCGTGAATGAACCAGGACCGGGGTCTTCAGCGTCAGGGCACCATTAAGTAAGAAGTTATTTGCGCTAACCCTAAAGCACTAATCGCAAGTATTATTAGTTCAGTAAGCACTAAAGAGCTATGCCAGCACAGTATTCAATGAAAGCTAATTAAAGCACAAGCTGCAACCATGTTGTCAATGACACATGCTCCAGCATATCATACACCTACCTGTACAGTTTGTGCTTACTCAGATGTCAAACTTTAAACTTTATTATTCAACTGAAATGACAAAATAGCCAAGTAAATTAGCGCTTTAGAATTTGTGGGAAAAAGTCATTTATGGAAAGCCTAGGTATTCTCAAAGTCAGCAAAAATGCTAAAGCGTTTATTCCTGTGTTGGTGCATTAGCGGAAGTGTGCGCTCACTTTAGTTTACATTTGGGAGCTGCAGCTCCACTTCCAACCTGGTTTCACCCCCAGCAGACAGCGGTCAGCTTGGAACCAGGCTCAATACAACATAGGACATATTACCGTGCACTCAATGCAAATTCTTTATATCACTTTTTATTTTAAACAAAAGTTTGAACAGTGTTGTGATAGGCTAATAATGCTACTGAATGAATCATTTTATGCCTCTGTAGCTTCATGAATCAAGCTGGTACTATCACCGCTAACGGTTTTGCAGTTAGGTGCTAAGCTAGCGGGGCAACTACATGCTAGCGCCAAAAATGCTAACACAGTAGAACGGTTATTTCACTCTTAAAACGTAGTGTTTGTAAGCCTAGTTAATGCGGTAAAAAATGTTGTATGATAAACATTTTATTGTAATCACCACCGTGTCATTGGTGGACATTATATACATCTAATTAAACAAATATAAGACGGAGACGTTACTATTTGTGCATTTTACCGGTGAGGCCTGGTAAAAGATGCATCAAACCGTCTCACGGAAACCACTGCCACCTTGTGCTGTAACTCGGTACTACACTACTTTCACCCCCTTTTAATTATGTTAAGAAACCAATAAAATCAGTCATGTGACACATACACCTTTGTATGTGTCACATCATATTTTACCAGTTTGTTACATGTTGCCGTCCCTGTAGGACTGACGTTGGAACCTCTGACTTTAGACTAAGAACCGTTGATGTGACGTAGATCATGTTAGCTTAGCCTGTTAGCCTGTTTGTGTTTAACTGAAATAGTTTTGTCCTGAAAGTTTTGCTGCTTGCTCTGAATTTGGTCGGTCAGTGTCGATGTTGCTTAGCTGCTCCCTGGACCAGGTGTCGCTATTTCCTGCTAAAATAAGTGGAGTCGATGCTAAACCTGTGGATGTGTTGTGAAGCTGTTCCATTCAGAGCTTTTATTCTGAAAAACCTTAAAGGTTAAAAGAGGCTCGTTTTGAGCCAGTCATGCGGATTTCATCAGGTTTGAATCAGTGGTGAAAAACATTTTTAGATTCTTCTAAAAATCTAACTTTCTAGAAAAGAGTCTTAAAATTATTTTAAAAATTTAAAGTATACCTATCAAACTTCCTGTATAAGCTGTCCTTTCAGAATAAAAGCCAGACTGAGGAGTAAACAGGCTGTTATTTAAATCTGTGTTAAGTAAAAATGGTGTTGGTGTTTATGTGACCTGGTGAAAACCAAAAACACTCAATAAAACCTGGATGTTGAACGTTGATGTTGCTTCCGGTTGTTTTTATTCTAATTTCACACACAAAAAAGTCAAACTGCATGAAAAATGTGACGTCTGTAGTTTAGAGGTTGTGTGTCGTAATGGAGAACTTAAGCTAATAAAATTAAATCTCATGAAAACAGTTAATCAGACATAATTTTTCTACATCCATCCAGAAAACTGCAGTTTCTATGTTTGGGGAAGATAAAATCAGTTGACCTCCTGCAGCAGCAGCAGGTGTTGCCTTGTGCAGACTCGCTCCTCCCGTCATGCTTTGCATGTTTGAGCCGTTGGATCAGAGGAGGAGCTGCGGAGCTGCAGGAAACCCAGAGACACGGTGCTGCAGCAGCGCATGGCTGTTGAACACTGCTAATCATTTACTGAAAAAACATCAAAAATAATTGTCTTTATTGTGATTTTAAAATATTTCATTAATTCAATCTTGTTTATTATTGTGTTAAAAAACTACAAACATGAAAAAAGCTTATTTCATTAGTTTATTTACATTCTTAGTAATATTTTGATGTGTTAATTGTGCTTAAATTGTCTGGGATCTGATCTGTGTTTTTAAATGCTATTGAATAAATAAAGATATCGACAGATTATCTGATTGTTTTTTTTTATCCTTAATCGCCTCAAAGTGTCCAGCAGGTGGCGCCGTAGACCGACTAGCTTCCAAAAACAATTAGTAGATGATCTAAATCAGGAAGAAAAAGGTAAAATTTTTAAAAGCTTTTAATGTTTGTTGGTTATTTCTAAACAAAATATTGTTCCTTTTATGTTCTTTAGAGGCAGTTTGAGTTTCAGATGTTCTGGGTCGATGCTTTAATGAAATGGATCAGATCAGATCAGTCACCAAACTGGGAGCAGCGAGAGAGAAACGTCTGAACCCGGCGCAGATAGAGGTGACGTCTCACCGCCGATAAGAGCTGAAGCGAAAATATGCAAATATCTGCGGGAGGAAGCAGATAAGAGCGCAACTGACCTGGACTCGAACCTGCAACCCGGGAGGAAGCGCTGCAACTTTTTCCCCAAACAGAATCCAGACTGAGGAGGAAAAACTTTTTGTTCCCGTAGAGAGTTATCCTGTTTGTGAAAAAGCTGAAAAAAAGCTCCAACCAACCTGACGCTGTGTGAAAAAGTAATCAGACCGTAAACCGCTGGTTGTTCCTCTCTACACTGAAAAAACAGAATGCAGTAATTTAATGAAGTTTATGAAACTTCATCTATTTACATGTTTCACCTTAACTTTCTAATGAAGGAGTTTTTAGCGTCACTGTGGACAAACAGTTTGAAAAGCATGCTTTGACTAGACCTAATAATCTGTCGTACTATAGCATCAGTCAACAACAAATTTTGTGTCAAAAACATAAAAAAGTCATTTTTTGTGTCTGTTTTTCAGAAACGGATAAACTTAACAGTTGAAAAACTACAAATAATGTGCAAATTGAAGAGTAGTAGGAGAAGAAAGAGAGAAGTGGCCTATGGCAGCGTAGCTACAGAGACAGATCAGGTCAGCCATATTTCATCATGTTTCCTGTTTTACAGTCAAAACCAGCAGAGAATTTCGGCAGATTCCCTCAAAGACAAGCCGTTCCTGCTGCATTAGGTTTCAGTTGATCATTTTTATTGCTTTATTTTTATCCAGAACGATGTCTGTTCTGCAGGTAAAAAGTTTCAGCATGATTATTTTAATCCCCTCTGACCTCGATGCGAACCCGTTACCCAGAATGCCCTGGAGTTGGTCTCAATTATTCTGAGCAGAATCCCAGATTTATCAGGCTGGAGACGATCCAGCTGAGCTGCTGCTGCCTTTGATCCGCTGCCAAACATCTGATCAGAGAGCAGCAGAGATGGAGCAGCGAGCGGATCGCTTCAGTATTTCCTCTGATATGAGTCTGATTACTGTGAGAGCAGCTGAGTCTCTGCACCCCCAACCCGGACGGAAACGCTGCTCTGAAGATTTAGGAACAAAACCTTTGGAGCTCCGACTCTCCAGACGTCCTGAAGGAAAACGTCTAAAGCCTGGTTTTCACTTTTCTTGTAAGTGAATCAAAATGTGTTTCATGAAGCTGTGTTCAGTTCCTCCCAGAACAAACAACTCCTGAGTCTAACAGAGTCTAAGGAGAAAGTTCTGGATAAAAATCATGACATTGTTTAAATTAAGGGACACAAACGGTCCAAACCAAGTCAAGTTATTTCAGAGCCAAATCAAACTGACCATTCAGCTTTTCTAATAACCGTGAAAGAAATAATTAATGATTTCTTTTCTTTGGTCTCCAAAGGCAAAAAGCAAAGCTCTAAAACAGATGGATGCTACAAAGACAAGGTGATGGGATCATGTTCCAAGAGCCGGATCAAATTTACATAAAGGCTTCATGAAAAAAGATGACCAACAACCAAATGACCAAACAACCTGCTGACCAATCCTACACTTCAGCAATCAGATAACTTACCTACCAACAACCAACCAACCAAACAGCCAACCAACCAACCAACCAACCAACCAACCAACCAACCAACCAAACAGCCAACCAACCAACCAACCAACCAACCAACCAACCAACCAGCCAGCCAACCAACCAACCAACCAACCAACCAACCAACCAACCAAACAGCCAGCCAACCAACCAACCAACCAACCAACCAACCAACCAACCAACCAACCAACCAACCAACCAACCAACCAACC